>CAJNDV010035501.1:14788-25808 GCA_905221635.1 Symbiodinium sp. CCMP2456
TTTACCTCAAGGGCATGAGGATCATGATGTTCCAACTTTCTGGCTTCTACTGTAAAGAAACCTGAGTCCTTACACCCCATGGGTCGAAATACCATAGCCAGCACGGACCCGCTTGAAAACTCTAAACCCTAAACCCTAAACCCTAAACCCCTAAATCCTAAACCGAACCAACGCCTTGGCGAGGATTTTCCAGTAAATGCGAACCCTAAACCCTACCTTAAGAACCCAAGACCCACTTTTTTGTAGGTTCTTATTATAAACCCCAAGATGGGATTTTCAGGAACCCTACAAAAAAGTAGGTTTGGGGTTCTTAAGGTAAACCCTAAACCGACATCCCAAAATCAAAGTGATCCCTGCAAAAATTACCTAAACTCTGAAGCGAGACAAAGAATGCCACAACGACTGCTATGTGGGTGGCTGTCAAAATTAGGGTCCCTTTTTGGGTCCTTATTATAATACGGCACCTATTATTTAGGGTACCCCAAAAAGGGACCCTAATTTTGACAACTACCCATATAGCACATAATCAAGGGGCCCCGCTTACCGCATGATTGGGCTCCATACCTTAACGTGCAAGGGCCTGAGTATGATGGTGTCAGATATCCTCGTTCATGAAAGACTGTTTAGGCCCTCTTGGCACGGAGACCACACGGTGAACAATCCTTAAAAGTGCCAAGAACCCATATATAGTGCCCTAAGCTCTAGACCCTGAAGTAAACCTTACCTTAAAATAACCCTGCTCTAAGTCTCCAGAAGAGCCCACGGAGACCCGAAAAAGACAGCCACTTCTCTACCCTTACAGTACCCACTTGCAGAAAACTTATACTAACCCTTATAGATCTCTTTGAGGAGCCCTAAAAAGGGACCCCAAAAAGGGCAGCCAAAGCGCAAGTTGAAGATCATGGTGCCACTAGGTCGACACTCCTTCGGCAACGTCGCCTTTGTCGGATGTAGTGACTACGTAGGTTTAGGAGTTTGGGGCTTTAGGGCTTTAGGGGTCTAGGGTTTAGTGCCCAGAATTCTGCGGGCTTCTTGAGGTGTTTTACTTTGTCTACGTGTTGTTATCTCCTTGATTGTTTGTTCTTAAAAGTGTTTCTTTTTATTGTCTGGGTTTTGTGCGGGCCAAGGTAAGGGAAGCGTAGTTGACAGTGTATATATGTCTTAATGATAGTAATGCCTTGAAACAGCTGCCCTCGTCGATCTGGCTGTGGTTTCTGCTCACGCCTCTGTCAGCGGCCTGGGGGAATACGCTAAGTTTAAGCTTCTTCGGGGGGAGGGGGGGGTGGGGGGTGGGGTGGGGGGGGGTGGCTAATGACGACATGACTGCTTGAGACGCTGATAACGATGATGATGATGATGATGATGATGTTGAGGATGACGATGATGCTCATGATGAGGATGACGATGATGTTGGACGAGGACGTCCTTGACAGTTACGAGTTGGCTGATGTGATGGTCGAACATGGTTTGTCTGTAGCCGCTGTCGGGTCAAGCGACTACTGTTTCTTATCGATACGCGATGCCAACGAGACAAAGCCCTTCGGCCTTTGGAGCAAGTTGGGCCACAACCTGCTTGTGATCATCGTTCCTCCGTTTCCTTTTCTGCGGCGCCTCCATGGCTGCGGCCTATTTGTGGGCATCCTTCTACTCATCTCTTCCTTCTCTTCCCGGCTTCCATTCGCAGCTGTGTTGCCCTGACGCTGCTCTAGACACGTTCTGCATGTAGCCGAACCGAAGAGTCCACTGCCCGTGCCATGCTCACCCGAACGTGTACGATCTCGAAGACTCCCAACACACAAAACCCCAAAACGCCAATACAACACAATGGAAAACACACCCTGACATGAAAACCTAAAAACAATGAACATACTGGCAGACATGATACTTTTGACATCACACCGCACTCAAACAGTTCATTTCTTAAAAACTAAAAAGCCTTCGAAAACATCCCGCGAACACTGCCATGCGTGAGTTACAACCATATTTCCTGCTGCAAACCGCCAGAGGCCACTAACAGTGGCGTGACTCTTTGTCGGAGCCTCCATAATGGACAACCTTCAAAGCAACCTCATAAACCCTCTCCCTAGAAAAGCTTTTCAAAATCCTTGCAAAAGCGACGTCATGAACCTACAAGCCCGGCCACTACCCCCAGCTCACCAAGATGCGATCTGACCGAAGCCGGCACTTCCTTTTACCTGGGCTCTTATGGTTTATGATATTCGTATAGGTTTAGGATTTAGGGAACACGATAATTGGGGGATAGTGTGCTCCTTGTCATGATATCTTGGAGTTCCCCGTAGCTCCCACAATTGGCTCTAAGCCCAGAGAGCCCAATAGCCCCCGTAATTGAGGAGTCTACATTAGGGTTTGAGGGGTTTTAGGATGTAGGGGTTTAGGGTTTAGGGGACGAATCAAAATTAGGTTTTGAGGGTTTTTGGGGTTTCGGGGTTTAAGGATTAAACCACCGTATTGAGGCCCCAGAACTTTAGGCACCTTCCCTCACTAAGAGATACTAAGGGGGTATTGGGTTCTCGGAGGTTACCTTGACATACCATGATAATGATAGGGATGTAGCATAAGCAACGGTTGGGTCCCTTTACTTGGTATCTCAGGCAATACAGTTGCTTGAAACTCGATTAAAAGCTTGCCCTTAACATGCCCTCTGACTTGAGTTGCTTAGCAAGAACTCACGTGCTCGATCTGTTTTACAAGGTACAGTTCACAGACTCCGAACACAAATCACCCTAATCCCTGTCGCAACTTTTCAGACTTTCTCGTAGGGGCCTCATGACCTAAACGCTAGGCCCCATAGTAGCTCCTTTTTGGGGCTCATATTTAGAATCCTATAAGGTAACCCCAAAAAACTACTACGCGGCCTTTGGGTAACCCAAGATCCTAAACCCTAAACCCTAAACCCAAAATCCTAAACCCTAAACCCTCAGTTCCCTAAACCCTAAGACCACTCAGTAAGCAGGTTTCGTCATGTTGTAGAACCTCTGCAACCAGAGAGCCACAAGCCCTGCTCCAGCGACACAAGGCCAGCCCTCAAGACATGTAACAACCCCTACCTTAAGAACCCAAAACCCACCTTTTTTTGTAGGTTCTTATTACAAAACCCTAATATGGGATTTATAGGGACCCTACAAAAAAGTAGGTTTTGGGTTCTTAAGGTAGAGCTCCAGTTACCTTAGTAGGGTTTGGGGTTTAGGGTAGGTTACCGACCACAATCTATGTACTCCAGTAACCTACACCTACACCTACACCTACACCCACACCTGCACAGACATCTACACCTACACCTACATCTACACATACACATCACATGCACACGCACATTCACACACGTACATACAGCTACGCATATATCCATCCATCCGTCCATCCATGCATCCATCCATACCGGCAGACACCAATACATTCATCCAGAGATGGACTCATGCCCACATGCCCACACACATGGGCCAGACTTATATTTGCAGGATAATCTACACTCTTGTCGGCCACAAACACACCAAAAAGGCCGGGGCCCTTTTTCAACTACTCGGAAATGGCGTTGAGTCTTTCGCCGCTCTCCAGGGTAGGCCGAGAGCTCGGCGCCACGGTGTGGATTCGAAAGGGGGGACCCTTTGCAGATCCCAGGTTCACCTTAGCTTCCCAGTACCCTGGCTCAAAAAAGTTTAGGGTTTAGGGTTTAGGGTTTAGGGTTTAGGGTTAGGGGCTTAATATACCAAAAAAGTTTAAAGTTTAGCTATTGGGCTCCTAAGTCACAGCGATGTCGACAACCAAAGGAGCAGCCATACCCCCCTGGATGTGGTCAATACCAACAAACTCGATGAGCGTCCGGACCACACGGCGTAGGAGCACGAGCTTCGCGACGTCCGGAAAGTTTTGCCGGTTCAGTGGCCGCTCCTCCGGGAAGGCTTTCTCGAAGTTTGCTGCAATCCACTGTAGATCTTCCTGCGTCGGCGACAGCAGCGCAATCTTGGTCTTCTTGTCGGTCAGAATGTGCAGATGCCCCTGGATACCACGGCTGAAGTGCTCGAAGTCGTGACGGGTCATTGTTGATCCAGTGCACAAGACGTCGAAAAGCCTCTGGAACTGTGCATCCATGTCCTGACATGGGGACTTCGTACAGTTTGGGAAAGGCTATAGCAAGGTGGCAGGGTCTAGAATCCGGACCTTGCATGGCCGAAATCCACATGCTTCCACTTTTCTACAGCCCTAAGGGTCCATGTACTCATATAGCATATACATGGGCCCTAAAGTACCTATATAGGGACTACATTAAGGCCAATGTATATACTATATGAGCACATGGACCCTTAGGGATTAGGATTCCTATTATAGTTTAAGGTATGTACCTTAATTAAGGGGGTTTGGAGTCTTTGGGAACTTCTTCAGCATGTCTTGATTCTTGCCATTGCAAGAGCTGCAGGATCACTGCTAATGCTGGTGGCCTTTCTTAGGTGGTGATACGGCTGATGGACAAAATCCCTCATTACCTTATATACCTAAACTATGGGGTTTATGGTGCTATACTATATTTGGGTCATGCAGGATTTTGTCCATCAACAGTAAACATTGTGCTTGGCCTTTCTTAGGTGGTGATTGACATCGCGCTTGGCCTTGGCGTTCCGCCCTGTATATTTTACAAGCCATCTGACTAAACCCTAAACCCTGCCCTAAACCCCTAAACCCAAACCCCCAAACCTGTCGGCCCCTAAACCACGAAGCTTTGGTTAGAGTTTATGACTGAAGCCCCGAAACCCACACCCTGAAACCGCTATAGCAGTTCTTGAGGCACCCCATTTAAAGGGTTTAGGGCTTCGGGTAAAAATCCCTGAAGGAACACTGATGAAAACCCACTCCTCGCGCGAGAAGAGCTGCCGGATGTGTTGGCGGATAGGAGAACCCTTCGGAAACCTTTCTTTTGTTGTAGGGTGTTGGGGGCCCGAGAGAGTATATACAAGCAAAATAAAAGGATCTCGCAAACCGCTCAACCCTAAACCCTAAACCGTGGCAAACCGCTCAACCAAGCCCTGTGGATGTCGGAAAACCAAGAGACCGAGGTTCTACGCGCATATATTTAGGGCTTAGCGTTTAGGGATCCTTGTCAAATCTTGTCTTCCTTTGTTTGGAAGGAAAGTTGATAAAGAGCTGCAAGGCGTAAGCTCTAAATCCTACACCCTCAGTCCTAAACCCTGAAACCTCAAGCCTCAACCCTGTAACCTCAACCCAAAATTTACTATTAGAGAACCCTAAACCCTAAACCCCAAACTTAACCCAAAATGTACTGTTGAGAACCCTAAACCGTAAATCCTAAACTGAACCCAACATTTGCTATTAGAGAACCGTAAACCCTAAACCCTAAACTGAACCCAACATGTACTATTAGCGAACCTGAACCCCAAACTTAACCCAAAATGTACCCAACATGTACTATTAAAGAACCCTAAACCCTAAACCCCAAACAGTGCTATTAGAGAACCCTAAACCCTAAACGGAACCCAACATTTACTATTAGAGAACCCTAAACCCTAAACCCTAAACTGAACCCAACATGTGCTATTAGAGAACCCTACACCTTAAACCCCAAACTTAACCCAAAATGTAATATTAGCCCCAAACCCTAAACCCCAAACTTAACCCAACATGTACTATTAGAGAACCCTAAACCCTAAACCCTAAACCCCAAACTTAACACAAAATGTAGTATTAGAGAACCCTAAACCCGAAACCCTAAAGCCCCTAAACTTAACCCACAAATATACTACTAGAGAACCCTAAACCCCAAACCCAAAACTGAACCCAACCCTAAACCCCAAAAATACTATTAGGGAAGGAAGGGGCTGAACCCTAAACCCTAAACTAAACCCTAAACTCTAAACAGTAGTATGAGAGAACCAAGGGGCTGAAATGCATCCAACTAAACCCTATAACCTCAACCCAAACAGTACTATTAGAGAACCCTAAACCCTAAACCCCAAAATGCACTGTTAGAGGACCAAGTGGCTGAAATGCATCCAAGAAGTCCTCCCAGGATTCGGAGAGCCGTGCATAGGAGTAGACCACGGTGCCAAAGACGGGATCCGAAATCCTGCTCCGGCTGCTTTTGGTTTAGGGTTTTAGGGTTTGGGGTTTAGGGTGTAGGGTGTAGGGTTTAGGGTTTAGGGTTTAGGGTTTAGGGTTTAGGGTTTAGGGTTTCAGGGTTAGGGTGTAGGGTTGTTTAAGGGGGGAGGGGGGGTCAGGGTTTAGGGTTAAGTTTTTTTTGCATAGGGGGTCGTCTAGTTTGTAGTTGTTCTTTTTCTCAGGTGCCTGCGGTGGCTTGCAGTTTTGGGTTTGTCTTTTTTGGGTGTGTTGAAGGTTCTATAGGGCTCTATGGGGATTATCATCTGAGGCTTACAGACTTTCTACCGGTCTTGTTTTATTTTGGTGAATAGGGGATGTAGGGTTTGAGGAACCTAAGGTGACCTAGTTAACCACCTTACGTAGTTTGTAAGCTTTGGTGATTTAGGATGTTCTTTCCTAAGGGTCCACGTGCTCATATAGTATATACATTGGCCTTAATGTAGTCCCTATATAGGTATTTTCGGGCCACAGTATAGACTATTTGAGTACATGGACCTTCAAGGCTTTCTTGATCTAGAGATGCTAGGTCTTCATAGAAAAGCACCAACGGCTGTATCCCGACAAGACCTCATATAGAAAGTAGGTCATGGCTGGTGTAATGGATTCCCCAAGCCCGTAACTACGGAATAATATCGGGAGGTCTAAATTATGACCTATACTATTTTTTGGGGGGTTCCTTGTGGTGCTTATAGTATATTGGGCCCCAAAACCCTAGTCTAATTATAAGTTAAGGCCCCTACATTAGGCGGTTCGGCATCTTAAGATCCTCGGGTGCTCGAAGAAGCCGAATTGAAAGGATCTAGCTTTTGGCTCTTCGTTCCGGAAACTGGCATACCGAATACTGAAAACAAGCTTCACCAAGGCTACAACCCGAAACCCCAAAACCCCGTAAACCCCTAAACCCTAAACTGGCGTGCTTGCCTAGAGGCACAAGAGCGCACCTATCACCGAACTCTACACTATAGGGCCATTCTCCGCTAAACTTCACCCCTAAACCCTAAGGGTCCATGTACTCAAATAGTCTATATACTCTGGCCCCAAAGTACCTATATAGGGACTACTTTAAGGCCAAAGTATGTACTATTTGGGCACATGGACCCTTTAGGGTAAAACCCTGGAGCCTCCCTCTATTGCTAGAATTTTAGGGTTTAGGGTTTAGGGTTTAGGGTTAGGGTTTAGGGTTTAGGGTTTAGGGTCTTCAATACGGTCGATGATATAAATCCTGCATTACCCCCATAATAAGGAAAATACCATCAATCCCCACAGTTGAGGGTCCTTACCTGTGGCCCCCAAAACCGACCTTTTTAAGGAACTATATACAGAAACCCAAGGAACCCTTAAAAAGGTTTTTTCGGCTACAGGTAAGTAAGGTAATGCCCTAAACCCTAAACCCTAAACCCTAAACCCTAAACCCAATGCAGCCTAGAAACGACTTCTGCTTCTCCGATGGCCGTGCCCCTAGGGCCCGGAGAGAGGGGAGTGCGCGGAAGACCTGGGCGTTCAAAGGAGGTTTAGGTAAGGCATCGGGCTTAGACTAGGGGCTTTTAGGGTTTTAAAGTTCCTTTCAGGATTCTAGGATGAAGGCTTTTAGGATTTAGTATAAGCGTCTTAGGCTTAATGCTGGAATTGTGGGGCAGGGTATACGTATTTTCAGGAACCCGAGGGAGGAGCGTTGCTACTTTATTCAGGCTTCTGCATGACAGGAGGCTATATCCCGGTCTAGGGTCAAGGGCCTAGGGCTTGTGTTTGGGGATTAATGTAGGAACCTGATTCAGAAACACTGGCCCTATAACCCCAAACTAGTAGGATTCAACTAAGGAGCCCTAATAAAGATGCAGGGCTTCTTAATCAGGATTTAAAAACCCTTACTACCGAAACCCCAAACCCTAAACCCTAAACCCTAAACCCTAAAGTTCCTACATGAGGCGGTAGCTTTAGGGCCGAAGGCTCAGCGCTTGCTGTTTAGGGGGTTTGGGTCCCAGGGCTGAAGGTTAAGGGTTTAGGGTAAGACGTGGTCGTTTGCGCTTGGGTTTTGGAGTTTCGGGGGGCATCATTCTCCGGTCGCTGAGTTTGTCATCAGACAACCGTTGAAACTAAAATAAACCAAACATGGTAGGACCACATCGGCCCCTTTTTAGAAAGGGGAAAATAATGTGAATGCAGCCATTAGGAGTCTCAAAAAGAAATACACAATCGCACATACCAGGATCCTAGGCACCCATGTGTCAGGGGAGTACTTTCACTTTCGACTTCTGCCTCATATATCGAGACCCTACTCCTACTTCCCACTACTTTTGTTGCTTCGAACAGCCTATGGTACAGCCCCAAGCCACCAAATCCCCTTCACCATTAGGGTATGTAGGAGTAGTTCTCAGAAAAAATGGTGTCACTTTCTGGGTCCCCAATATAGTACGGCACCCTTATACACTACAAAGCCGTGACTTCAAACAATCCTCTCAAGACCAGTCAAGAGGCCGCAAGACAAGCGGCAACGAGACAAACCACGGCGGAGGCCTTCCACTGCCTGGTGTTGTAGGGTACTTGAAGAAGGTTACTACAGAAGCTTATTTTGTGATTTCGACAAACTTGTTATGAGGTACTAGTGAGGTTATTAGAACGGCGCGACAAAGCGACTATGAGGGTCCTCGCAGGTCACTGTAAGGGTACTACAAGGCTACATGCTGAAAGGGTGCTGGAAGGCTACCAGGTACTTACTTAAAGGACCCGGGCTTGTCCAGGGTTCTTCTGAAGGGTCTAGTAGATGGGATTTGAAGAGCGCCGTTTTAAATTCTAGCACAGTCCGGGGGTTCACTATTGTATAATTTCTTTTAATTGTAGAAGGATCTTAGCTAGGGGCTATCCTCAACCTATGGGTCCGAGTCTGCCGCACGCACGGCGTTTGGCGTCAAAAACAATATTTAATCAAGTCATAAAGTGAGGAGTACTTGGACCCTTCAGGGTAGGACTACCAAGGAAACTCACATGTTAAATTTGAGGAGACTTCCTTTGTTCACGTGGCCGTAGCTCATTCTCAAAACCCTAAACCCAGAGCGCAAAACCTGTAAAACCCTATGAAACATAACAACATCCCATAAAACCGTAGCCACTAAACCCTAAACCCGAAACTACAGGAACCCTTAAACGGGCCCCTCTACATCCCTTCAAGGAGCGCTTTTGGGGATCTTGCGTGCGTTTTGGCTTTCTGCCTTAGAAGACGTCGGAGGGCGAACGCGATCCAGGCACGAGCCTCCATGGCGTAGCCTTTTTGATAAATTGAGGGGTGTAGGGTTTCGGATTTAGTGTTTCGGGTTTAGGAGTTTTGGGTTTTGGGTTTCGAATTTAGGAGTTTAGGGTTTAGGGCTTATAGGGTTTAGGGTTTAAGTTTAGAGGTTTCGAGAACCCCAAGAGGGATCCTGGGAGTAGAGAACTCACAGGTGATAATGTAGGGGCCTTTGTAATTAGAACAGGGCTTTGGGGTCCTTTGTGGTGTAAGTACGATAAGGAACCCCCAAAATAGTATATGTGATGAGTAAGGCCTCTACACTACACGAGACATCTGATCGACATGAGTAACAAACATGGCCGCTTTTCACGCTTAGCGCTTGCAAATTCCGACAACAAAGAGTCGTCTACTCCTGCAGCTTGATCAAAAACGCGACAGGTACTTGAAGCATACACTGCCGTGCCCAGCTCCCGTTCCCACCTGTTCTTCCTGACAGAGGGTTTCGGTTCGGGGTTGAGAGACAGGCCCGAAAACGGTTTCGAAACGGGTGACTCTAGATTGGGGGGTTTCCGAAAATAGGGGACCCTAATATGGTACCCTCAATAGTAGGATCCTTAATATAAGGACCCCAAAAGAAGGTACCCCTAATTGTCGGAAACTCCCAGATTCCATTGAGGCTGGAAACGAGAGCCTGTACGCTGCAGATGCCCTTCGCAAGCACGTAGGTGGGGCTGGAGTAACCTGAGCGACGCGGGTGGTCACGAAGCGTCGACACTCTAAGACCGTTTGTAAAACACCTGCTTTGGGTACTTATATATCTACCCCCCCCCCCAAGAAAGATTCAACTGTTACGGACTGGCGACAAAAGCCGCAAAGACACCCATGAAGCCCAGGAAAACCCCAAAACAAACTTGCCTTCAGCCTTACAAACACAGGCCCCACCAGGACCCTCCTTGTACCCTCAAAGAGAGGTATATGGTCCCAAATAATGGGCATTTAGGGTCAAATAAAGGGTAGATGGAGGGTCTAGGCATAAAGCCCTACGGAACCCTGAGGAATCCGAAGCTCCAAACAACAATGAAACCATACATGCCTCAAGGACCGGAGGAACTCCCATGTTATGAAGGGGTTTAGGGTTTAGGGTTTAAGGAGGTTCAGGGTTTAGGGGCAAGGGTTTAGCCAAGCCCCTGAAAAAGCAGAGATCTCAAGCGCCGAAAGGTTTAGTAAAGCCCCCGAAAAGCACCAGGAAGCCCAGGCTAAGCCTGCACTCTGAGCCCTAAAGCAATAAAACAAAGACTGGAACAACAAGCAGCGTCCTTAACCCAAAACCTAAGCCTCGTAAGACACGATAAACAATGATGCAAGGGTCGTTTTCTTTGAATATATTACAAGAAATATATATATATATATATATATATACCCCTGAGGACTACAGGGGGATTGTATTGCAAATCATTCAGACCCCCTGCCTTATGATTTAGGAGCCTTACTCTATCTAGTTGGAATAGGGTTTTGGGGAAATAGCCTAATATAAATTATAACGGGACTAAAGTGCCTGAAGCTTAAGGGTTTAGGCAATTATTCCGAATTCCGACCCCGAAACACAAGAACTCTTCCGATCTGCACTACTTGTAACCCTGAATCCCTGATCCTCCAAGTGCACCTTCC
>CAJNDV010035502.1:9201-23122 GCA_905221635.1 Symbiodinium sp. CCMP2456
GGCATCTTCCGGAACCACAAGTCGCCTGTTGCCTGCAATCTTTGGATTGCGGTAGAGGTACACCAGTTCTGGGAGTGTATTTTGAAAAAGTGAAACCAACCCCGGGCGTGCATTCGGTTGCCCTCCTCACTGCGAATGAGTTCTTCAATCAGATACCGCCGGGCTGACCATCACTGCAACATCAGAGACCTCCTACAACTTCCCGGTGGTTAGGATCAGAAGCATTCACCTGTGTGTAGTCTGCCATACGTCATACAGCTTCCAGGCAGGATTGCCGGACTGGCAAGCCATGGCGAGGAGAGTAGAGCTGCATGTCTAGCAATTCCGCACTTCCGTGTCTTCTGCAGGTGCTTTACCAATGGCCGGTGGTCGCGCTTGAAAGGAACGCTGGTCGGATCTTGGCATCCACTTAACTCTTTGAATCTGCGGCGTGCACCAGATTCCTGTCTCTCGCAGCAGCCACTTGATGTAGCACACGTTGGCAAACACCAGCATGGAGCCCGATACGTCCGACATTAATTATATTTTCTGTCGACATATCCAAGATTCCGCAGTGCACGGCCTGTCAGAGTTATGCAGCATAAAAGAGCCAGAGCCACGTTTAAACCCTGAACCCTAAACCTTAAACCCCTAAACCCTAAACCCTAAACCCCTAAACCCTAAACCCTAAACAAAAATTTTGCCTCGTCTCCTCAACCAGCGAATCCGAGGAGAAGCGACTCCCTGCAGGATGGATCTCGACTGTTCCTAGGTTCCCCAGTAGACCACTAACAATAAGGGCACCCTTTTTCCTACTCTTTGGGTTTAATAAGGGACCCCAAAAACAAAAAGGGCAAAAGGGTACTAATGGGGAACCTAGGTTCTTCTTCCGAAGAAGCTGCCACACATTCCCCAGGTACGTCTTCATCTTGGGCAGCCCGTGGCGCCGCGAGTAGTGCTGCATGGCTTCCTTGGTTCTTGGAAAGAGCTTGTACTCAAGAGCAGGATAAGACAGGCCATGTAGGAAAGAAAGACTTTCCTAGTTCTGCTTTCTGAAACTGGATCTACTAAAAAATCAGGTGTCACTTTTCCTGAAAACCTGGTTTACATGATCCTGCTGTGCCAATCCTGAATCTCCCATATTGCATACTCGGCTAAGCCCTCAACCCAATATTCTAAACCCTACACCCTATTTTCTAAACCCTAAACCCTCTACCCTCCTTCTGTCTCTCTCTCTCTCTCTCTCTATATATATATATATGATTAAATATAAATGAAAAGTAATATATATATATATACATATACATATATACACATATACATATATACATACATATATATATATATATACATATACATATGTAGTTCACATCTGAATATAAACAGTCTAAACCCTAAACCCTTTTATAAGAACCAAGCTTCGAGGACCTCGGACTCGCTTTGAGATGGGCACTCCAGGTAGCCCTTCCTCACCAGCATCCCACGCACCTCAGGGCTTGCTCTGGGCTACTCCATCTCGTTTAGGGTTTAGGGTTTAGGGTTTAGGGTTGACGGTTTAGGATTTAGGGTTTAGGATTTAGGGTTTAGGGTTTAGGGTTCAGGATTTCGGGGTTTGGGGTTTAGGGCTTGTAAGGGTTTGGGGCTTAGGGTACTTATGTAAGCCCTATTTTTAAAGTGCCTGCAGCCTGAACCGTCAATCCTGCAGCATGAGAAACCTTCGCCATAAGCCGACTAACGTAATGTAGGGCCTTAATAATCAGAATAGGGTTCTGGGGGTTCCTTATTATAATCATAATATGATATACCCCAAACCCTATTCTGATTATTAAGGCCCCTATATCCGAAACCCTTATAGTAGCCCTTATACAACCATTTAAAAAATCCTTTAAGAGAACCCCCAAAACCCTATTCTGATTATTAAGGCCCCTATATTAATCTTCCGTACCCTGACCACGAACCCTGAGCGCCACCCAAAGACTGCACCCTATATAAACCCTAAGGCTCAAAATGGCCCAAAAGCCTTAGAAAGTATGGTTTTTGGGCCCAAAAGCCTCAAAATATGGGCCGTTAGAGCCTTAGGGCTATATAAGCCCCAAAGTCCCCAAAACGCTACACTCCAAAGCCCGACTTACGTCCGGCTGCGCGTGACTTTCAACAACCCCACGTCCACATCCTTCGGCGGCAGCTGCCAGTGCCCAGAGCAAGAATTCCTGGGCGTTCGTGTTAATAACGGGTGCTTTAGGGTTTAGGGTTCAGGGATTCGCGATTAGGCTTTAGGATTTTAGGTTGCCATACTGGGATGCCGTGAGGGTGCTAGGGGGTCTGCAAGGAACTGAACCTAAGTTGACTCAAGAAGGAGCCGTTCTCTACGATGCTTCCACACAGCGGTAGCTTAAGTTCCTGTTCTTGACCAACCCTAAACCCTAAACCCTAAACCCTAAACCCTAAACCCTAAACCCTAAACCCTAAACCCTAAACCCTAAGCCGAGATTCGAGACAAAGGCCTGCCGCAGCAAGCCCAAGAGGTCTCCAATGCCGTCCTGATTGGAGGCTCAGACCAGGGTTGAGGGATGTTTGGGGTTTAGACTTAAAGGTAGCTGGCTTTGGGACTCCGTTAAAAAAAAGAACCAGTCTGGGCACCCTAAACCCTACCAAAACCTCCATTTGCTAGAACCTGTCTTGAAAACGTCCTCGGGGTTCGGCAAAGACCCGGCTTCCCTCAGGAGCCGCTTGTTGCCCTGCATGTTCGCAAACACCAGCATGGATTCCCGAAGGTCGGCATTCAGGTGCTCGTCGAAGTAGCCCAACCTCCTCAGCAGCCTGGAAGGCAGGATGTCCGAATCATGCAGCATGGAGGGTTTAGGGTTTAGGGTTTAGGGTTTAGGGTTTAGAGAGTTTAGGCTTTAGGCCGAATCCCCAGCCAGCCTGGTAGGCAGGGTGTCCGAATCCTGAAGCATGAAGGGGCCGCCTCCCTGAAAAAGGCTCGCGGCTCGGCTGCCTCCGAAGGCCTCCTTTTGCTTCGACTTCGGCGTGCCGCTGCCGATGGGGAAGAAGAAGGCGAGTGGAGGGGAGGAGCTCCTTCTCCAGTCGCCCTTCTTTTCAGAAAGTGCTTGGTGGAGCTCCGAGATAGCGCAATGAAAAGGGAAGAGGGTGAGCGTGCCCAGGGAGTTCGCGAACCAGCATTTGGCAATGCACGTGGAGAGTTTTGAGTCCGAGCCCTGCCAGAGACCCAGCTGCTCCAGCAAGGCATGTAGCTTGGCCACTTCCCCACGAACAAACGTAGGCTGGACGGGCTCGCAGCGTTGCAGGGATCCCGTGCCGTCGGAATGGAGAAAGGCCTTTACTCGTGGATACTGCCTGGCCCCAGCGTGGACGATGGCAATGACATCGAGGCCAGCGTCGGTGTAAGTCTTCCGTGTGCCGGTCTGGGATTCGGGTACTAGTACCACTACTTTCCCGCCAGCTTCGCAGACATGCTGTGCGCATTGCAGAAAGTCAGAGTCTGATGTCAACAGAGCTATTCGGCTCACACCAGGAAGCATGACCAGCTGCTTCATGCAGGTGACGATCGCTTCATCGTTGGGATCTTTGTAACCGGGGCCCCTCGTCACGCCATGGAACCGCAGCCCTTGCTCTCGTATGAAATCAGACCACTTGCCGTTCTGCAGCCGAGCCGGGGCTGCGAAAATCGTGGTCTTTACCGGCTGGCCACGTGACTGCAGGTTCTGCAAGGCCCAAGAAATATCATCCAGTGAGTGCGAATCTCCATCTACCAGAAGCTCGGTCCACTCCGGCGTGTTGCATCCAGGGGCACCCGGCCCTAAAACTCGCCCATGGCAGGCTCTGCAGCTCCTAAGTACGACACTGCCAGCAAGGAGGCAGGCTGTACCCTTCCTTCCTAAGAGTTTCGAAGGCAGAGCTCGTCCTTTCGTCGGTGCAGCACGAAACCCAATCTGCAGGAGTCCACATCCCTGCGGCAGAGAACAGAAGCTCGGAGATTTGGCCATGGAATTTGCTGCTGAACCTGTCTGCGAAAGCCCGAACTCCGCAAACCCTAAACCTAAAACCCTAAACCCCTAAACTCTAAATGTCTGTGCAAGGCCATGTTTTGCAGGATATAGTGCCTTCCGGGTTCTGTTGTATTCAGGAACAGTACGCAAGCCATGTTCCACACGATAGACCCTTGTTCTGCCAGACTGAGCTCCTAATGTGTATGCGGGTTTCCGAAAATAAGGGATCCTAATTTAGTACCCGAAATAATAGGATCCATATTTTTAGGGCCCCAAAATAAGGTACCCCCGTATTCTCGGAAACTGAGCCCAGCCGGCTAGCAGCTGCGACTACCAACAGGGGTCTGTGAATAAAGCAGCGTCTTCCCTAAACCCTAACCCCTAAACCCTAAACCCTTGAACCTAGACCCTAAACCCTAAACCCTAGACCCTAAACCCTAAACCCTAACCCCTTCTCGCCTTGCTCAGTTGTTCGCAATAGCCGTCCCCAACAAACCACGGAATCGGTGGCTTCCTTTTGGCTTGGGTCATTTGAGGAGGTGTGTTCCAAACGGCCCCTCCTCAAAAGGACGTGTACTATAAGTGAACAGTAAACCCTAAACCCTAAACCCTAAACCCTAAACCCTAAACCCTAAACCTAAAATGTTCAGATCGCTATGGCAAACCCTGAACCTTGAATCCTGCACCCCGCGGACGACGGCTTGCGGGTGTAATGTAGTATGCATACATAGGGATCCTTGTAGGAATCCCTAAACCTAAACCTTACACCTACACCCGAAGCAAAAATCTTAACCCTCTAACACCCTAAAAATTGCACCCTAAACTCCAAAAGAAACCCAACCCTAAACCCTGATCCCTGAACCCTAAACCCTAAACCCTGAAGACGAATCTTGGGGCTGCCACTCGGATGGTTTTGGCTGGTGTCGCCGAAGCCACTGGCTTGGGCTCTGTGCCGGTCCTAGGCGCGTCGCTGTGGGTTTGCTTGGGGTTTTGGGGGATTTGGGGGTTTCGGGGGTTCAGAGTTTCGGAATATTGAAGTTACCCAAAACCCTAAACCCCTACTACTGTTGATGGACAAAATCCTGCATGACCTTATATACCTAAACTATGGGATTTTATGGTACTATACTATATTTGGGTCATGCAGGATTTTGTCCATCAACAGTATCAGGGTTTGCTGCGGGCTTTAAGGCTTTCCGAGCTCGTTGGGAAGTATGTGCACTTCGAACTCAAGGAACAAACGTCGGCTTCAGCCATTAGGGCTGCAGGAAGTGTAGCTACAGTGTAGTTACTTGTAGTGATTTTTTGTTAGGCTTTATGGGCACTCGCACGATTGAATGAGCATGGATAGTTTTTCACTAAAGCTGTAAGTAGGGCAGCTGCAACTGTGCTTGACCTACCTACCACTAGGTAGCCAGGAAACTTCAAGCAGGGGCCGTCAAACCCTAAATCAGTCGATCCTAAACCCCTGAACTTAAGCCCCTTCGGCAAGCCGCAGAAAGTTGTAACATGGATTTAGGATGGTTCGCGCTAGGATCCCTTATACGTCGCGTTACGGGCACGAGGATGGTCATGTTTCAATTTTCTGGCTTCTACCCTAAACCCTAAACCCTAAACCCCTAAACCCCTAAACCCTAAACCCTAAACCCGAAGCCCTAAACCCTAAACCCGAAACCCCAGACCCAAAGCTTAAGCTCTGAATCCCTGTAACCGCTGCATCCCCAAGCTTCCAGGCACGTGGACTTCGAGTCGTCCAGGAGTTTTGGGGAGGGAGGGTTGAAGGCAAGTTTAGGGGTCTAGGGTTTCGGGTTAAGGATTTAGGTTGAAAGGGTTTAGGGTTTAGGGGATAAGGGCTTTGGGTTTAGGATTTAGGTTATAGGGGTTTAGGGTTTAGGTTGAAAGGGTTTAGGGTTAAGGGGTTTAGGATTTAGGATTTAGGTTATAGGGGTTCAGGGTTTAGGGCTTAGGGGGGTTTAGGGGCTTAGGGGTTTAGGGGTTTAGGGATTTAGGGTTTAGGGTTTAGGGCTTAGGGAGATCCTCGTCCTACGATGTAAGTTTTGTTGAACGGCCGATTTTTCCGATACTTCGTTAGGTTGGATTTGGAGTTTAGGGTTTTGGGCTTTTTGGATCCGGCTTTTATGCATCGGCTTTCGGGATTTTAAGATGCGGACTTCAGTCGGTTTTGGGGCTGCAGTTGGGGCTTGGAACCCTAGACCCTAAACCTTACTCAACCCTAAACCCTAAATCCTAAAACCCTAAAAGTTCCGAGGGCAGCCATAAGGGCTTTCCTTCAGCCCTTCGCCCAGAGCCCGAAACAAATCATCAGATGCGGTGGGCCAGTTATTCTGTTAGAGTCATGCCTCCACCGGAAGTCTAAACGTGTAATACAGACACCTAAATAATCATCAATACTAGTCCTTGTGGGTTCCTTACTATAAATATACCATATAAAGGAGCCCAAAACCCTATTCTAACTTTTGAGGCCCCTAAACCCTTATAGCAGCCCTTATAGAACCCTTTAAGGAATCCTTTAAAGGAACACCCCTATTCTAACTATTAAGGTCCGTACAGTACTTCTTAAGTCCTCCGTGCGCGTGCTAAAGCCCAGCGTCGAAGCCAACCTCAAAAGCCTGAAAGGCATAAGCAAGCCGCTCATATATATATATATATATTTATTAATTAATTAACTAATTAGTTAATTAATTATTTTATTAAGTAATTAATTAATTAATTATAGTATGTATATATAGATATGTGTATATATATATATATATCTATATCCTCAGCCCTCAAGGGTTTAGGGTTTAGGGTCTTAGGGTTTGGGGTTTTAGGGTTTAGGGTTTAGGGTTTAGGGTTTCGGGTTTAGGGTTTAGGGTTTAGGGTTAGGGTTTAGGGTTTGGGCTGGCTTGTGGGCTTGAGGGCTTTGGGGCTTGAGGCTTTGGGTCTTCAGGCGCAAGAACTCCATCAGCACGAGCGGCTGGTTGAAGCCCCACTCGAACCACCACAACTGGCGCAACGCTAAATTAAAGGCCAGGCGGGTACGGCAATCTGGGTCACATCCTTCTTATTTGGGTAGGGTCAGGTGTGGGAAGGACCAGGCTGGTCTGTGAAGAGGGGTTTTGGGTTTTGGGTTTAGGGTTTAGGGTTTAGGGGTTTAGGGGTTTAGGGTTTTTGGTTTAGGGGTTTAGGGTTTAGGGTTTACGGTTTAGGGTTTAGGGAAGAAGAGCTGCCCAAAGGGTGAAACCAGAAATGCCCCCTAATCCCGAAACCCTGGTTACACCCTAACTCTCTTCTTCAACAACCAAATGGATAAGGGCAAAAAGCTTAAAGTTCTCCTATTGGCTATCTAAGCTAAACCCCCTGACTCGGTTGGTTCATGCTTCACTTCCGCTCTGCATGCAGGACTTGGGAGAGGAAGTCTTGGAATCGGGGTTCGTCAAAAAAGGTTCGTCCATGACTAACGCAGGTTGAGGGGATCTATGTTACATATACATATACATATATATATATATACATATATATATATATATGTATATATATATATATACTCGGGCATATAAAGGAAGCATCCTGGAAACCCAATGAAGCCGAAACCCGGTTAAGTGTCAACACACCGCCCACAACCACAACTCAGTTTAATTTACTATCGAAGCCTAAATACATACCAACATTATTGTTAGGGTTCCTCATGAAAGATATACTATAAAAGGAACCCAAAACCCTATTCGAATTATTAAGGCCCCTACAGTAACCACCTGGCAGGTTCAGAACATGCTATTACTACCTCATTATCCGACCCCTGAACCCCTCACCCCCAGCCACTGCTAGCTGCAGACTCGTCTAAGGTTCATGTAGGGGCCTTAATACTTCGAATAGTGTTTTGGGCTGTGTGCGGATCCTTCATAGTACGTACAATCAAGATGCAACCCCAAGGAATAGAATGGTAATTAATTAGTGTACAAAAATTACGGGGTGTTAGGGCTTTCTCTGCTTTAGGGCTGTCGGGTCTTGGGGGAGGGGGGATGGGTTGGATTTAGGGTGCAGAGACATGGAGGTTGTAGGATGCAAGTCATGTAGGGGGCCTTAGTAATTAGACGAGGGTTTGGGGTATGTTATACTAGAATTTTAATAAGGAGCCCCCAAAATAGTATTGGTCATTTTCTGAGGCCCCTATATCAGGATTGTGAAGAAGTGTGCGCGTGGATCAGGAGCGCCTGGACCCTGCTTATAGGATCATGAGTGACTTGGACAGTTGGGGCGATGAGGAGGGTTTAGGGTTTAGGGTTTAGGGTTTAGGGCCGCATTGGGGTTGCCACTCTTCTCACCTTTTACTCAAAGGTCTCGGCTTGTCACCTCCCCTGACCCTCGAAGACTCGAGCTTAGCCCAACGGCAGAATCTTAGAGGGGTGCTCTTCGCAGCGGGCTTGGGCAAGTCAGGCTTGAGGTTGAGGGTGTGTTGTTTCCTGTCCCTTGTTTGGCGCGTTAGGCGAAGCTGATGCAGGGGCCTTAGTAATTAGAAGAGGGTTTTGGGGTACCTTATAGTATAAACATGCTAAGGAACCCTAAGGAATAATAGTGGTAATTTAGGCTTCTATTTTACATTCCGAAACCCTCGACCCCAGGCCACGAACCCCAGAACCCCCCACATGCGAGAGGCTGGTAAAGCCCCTCTTGCAAGGGCCAAGCCAAGAAAAGCCGCCCAAAGCTGGGCCTGCGGACTCTGCACGTGAGGGTAGGCCGGAACCTGCTGATACGGTGTAAGGCTTGGGCGGTAATGCTTCAGGATTGAGACTCTAGACCCTAAACCCTAAATACCCTAAACCCTAAACCCTAAACCCTAAATAACCCTCAAAACCCTAAACCCTGAACCCTAAACCCTAAACCGGGGGTAATTGAGACTCAGGTTCAGACAGCAATTTAGAGCTTCGGGGACACACTTGTTGTAGCTGGCCAGACCAGGGGACGCTAGGGCAAAACCTTTGAAACCCCTAAATAAGCCCAACATAACGCCAGAAATTGGGGGGGTTAGGGTTTAGGGGTACTTTACTTCTAGCCCTAAACCCCAAACCCCAAACCGACCATCGATAATGGCCGCAGCCCGAAAAAAAGCCATGGACCACGAACGCCCAGAAAGCATTAACTGCAACGCCAGCCCTACAATCCGGCTTGGGCCGATAATCGTATATGTGATATACGATTATTGTTCATTCTGGTTTAGGGTTTAGCATTATGTATAGTATGTGTAATATATAATGTATATTATAATATATATTATAATATATATATATATATATATATAGAACATAAATATATACATTACATACGGTTTCTATAGTGTGTGCAACCACCAAGATCTTAGATCCTCGAGCCGGCAGCTGACCCTGCCGCAAAAAGCCAGAGCATTCAAGTGGAGTAAGACAGACATCCCCTCATTTAGGGGTTAGGGTTTAGGGTTTAGGGTTTAGTGCTAGAGGTAAAGTACCCCTAAACCCTAATTCAGGGGTTAGGGTTTAGGGTTTAGGGGGATTGATATGGTATTATAGGGTCACATTAAAGTATATTAGACTATACTGTACCTTAAATTGTATTATGTCTTCAAATACTACGATACTATTGGGGTTTGAGACCGTTAAACCTGCCTTTTCACAAACGCAGGGTCCACGGTAGCCCTTTCTGTAGGGTTTAGGGGTTAGGGTTATACGATTGTTTTGCTGTACTGTGTTATAATTAATCTGTATATATATATACACACATACACACATGCATGCATACATACATACATGCATACATACATACATGTCATACCATGATTATACTATTAGGGTTCAGGGGTTGGGGTTGTACCACTGCTTTATTATACTATGTTATATCACTACTATACGATAAAAGGATCGTGTGAGGTGTTGGCCTTCGGGCTTTCCGTCTCTAAAAGCTTCAACTCATGGGAATCGAGATTCAAATGATATCATGCGCAGAGCCCGTTCTACATGATATCCACATGAATTCTATGTTTAGGGTCTCAAGTAAGAACTTATGATAGGTAGTTTTATGGCAGTTTGAAGTAGAGCTTTCCTTTCAGCTGCACATTCCAGCACTTGGAGGGTCGGGGGACTTAGTAGATGGTTATTTTATAGACTTATAAGCACTATAACCCCAATTAGGGTCCCTTTTCGGGTGCTTATAAGTCTACTTATTACCTACTTACTAAGTCTCCCGACCCTCCAAGCAGTTATCGGTCCCACGCAGCCCTTGAGGCCTCGATGAGAGTTCGCAGCTTGTAGGCTTCGCCCGCAATGTACCTTCATCGCAAGCCCTAAACCCTAAACCCTAAACCCTAAACCCTAAACCGGCCTAGTTCGGGATGTGGCTGGGGCTTGGGGTTCCGGTTTCGAGCTTGTGGCTCTGGCTTGGGGTTTCGGTTTCGAGCTTAGGGTAATCATGGTTTAAACCCTGAACCCTAAGCCCTTAAACCGCGGGTAATCATGGTTTAGGGTTTAGGGTCTTCGCGAAAGCGGCTTACGAGCAGTCGGATCTTATGGTCCTTTCCCGAAGCCGGCTACGGGGGAAAGGTCCGGTAACCCAGCAGTGTCTAGACGAGCCCTGCGCACATCCTTAGTCTCGATAATGCAGATTACTTAATAATTAGCATTGGGTTTTGGGGTATATTATACTAGAACTATAATAAGGAACCCCCCGCAAATAGTATAGGTATTTATTATAAGGCCCCTATAGTACATCCGGTTGGGCTCAGCGTGAAGTTACACCACATCACGCAAGCTCAACCCTCACCCCTGAACCCCGGAACCTAAACCCTAAACCATAAGCCTTCACCCCTGAACCCCGGAACCTAAACCTTAAACCCTGAGCCCTCACCCCTGAACCCCGGACCCTAAACCCTAAACCCTAAGCCCTCACCCTGAGCCCCGGACCCTAAACCCTAAACCCTAAACCCTAAGCCCTCACCCTGACCCCCGGAACCTAAACCCTAGACCCTAAGCCCTCACCCTGAACCCCGGAACCTAAACCATAAAGCCTAAGCCCGGAGGTGGAGGCGCGCGTGTCGTAGTTGGGCCAGACAATGACATTTGGGTTCTCTGTTGGGAAGGGCGGCACGCCACCTGGAAGCTCCGCTGTCCTTGGCAGGGTCGAGGGTTTAGGACTTTCGGTTTTAGGGTTTAGGGTTTAGGGTTTGCCAAGCTGTCGGTGTAGAGATTCAGGTTTTGAGCTTTAGGAGGCTTTGGGATCCAGGTTGGAGGTTATCAGGGCCGTTCCTTGAGCTTCGCGGCTCTTTGCAGGGTAATTCGTCGCCCTGCACCCCGAATCCCGTCAAACATTCTAGGGACGGAAGTAATGGCATCTGCTGAAAACCTCGAGGAGAAGTAAAAACAGGATAGTAGACTTCGGGAAGGGGTTTCAGTAGTCTCTCCTCGTGTCTACCCACCTTAAAGGCTTTCTTCTCAAGGTGTTTGGAAGCGTAGCCATAATGTCACAAATCCGAACCAGACCAAAAGTAAGCTTTCTGCATCCCAGCTGCAAGAGTAGCTCTTCCCCAAAATCCCAGCTACGAAGCCTTAAGCTGAACCCACATCTTAAGTTCCTACATCCTAAGACCCTACACCCCAAACAGCAACACCCTCCAATCCACCCTAGATCGAACCCAGCCCCCCCTACTCTGCTGGATTTTCTGAGCCCTTGGCTGTCCCGGGAGGAACCTCGCAAAGAGAGCAAAGTGCCGGAATGTCAGCTTTAGCGTTCCGTTTAGAAAGTTACAGAGTCGCCGCGGTAGTGGCTGTCTTGATGCTGGCAGTCGTCGTGGTCGTCTTTGTGGCAGCAGCAGTGTTTCAGTGCGGGCGCGCAGATGGCAGCGGTGGTAGTAGCAGGAGGACAAAGCCCACAAAGACGGCCAGGCCAGACCCTCCCAGAGAAAACGACCAAAAGCAAAAACAGCGGACACAACAGCAGTGATGGCGCATCAGCCACAACAACACTTGCAACGGCCACATCATCGACTGTCGACGAAAGACAGCAAGCACGATAACAAGATGGGAAGTAAAGCTGACGAGCTTCAGCAGCATCCTCTCTAAACCTAAATCTTAGGCCCTGGTTCCAGCCTGTAGATGAAGGTCTCAAAGATGTTGAAGACATTCCAGGACCAGGCGTAGCCCGGCGGAGCCGTGATGCGGAACTGCTCCCTGGGAGCGAAGGCTGAGGGATTCCCCCTTCTGCCGCAGTTCAGGGCAGGGTTTAGGATTTAGGGTTTGGAGTTGAGGGTTTAGGGCTTACGGGGTTTAGGGTTTAGGGTTTGAGGTTTTGGGGAGTAAATTCCGCCGAAATGTCTTCTCTGCTGATGCTTGTGGCTCAAGCCTCAATACCACCATGAGCAGCCTGCCACCAAAGCTACGAGTAGGATCATTCTGAATTCCTACGACGTCATTGTCTTGTTGTTATACCATCATTGCCAGAGGTATCCGAGTTCCGAATGAAGCTCGCCAAACTTCAGCTTGGGTTTGGGGTTGAGGGAGTCTGTAGGGTGCGCGGCTCGGACGGATGACCCGGCTTGGTCATCGAGCATCTGGGATGTAAAATTTCTTACAATGGCATCGGCCGTAAAGAACCCTCAGCAGAAAAAAAACGGCGATAAGAATACGGTAATAAATGATGAGCAGCTTCAGAGTACGAACCAGACTGACAATAAGTGTGTTCGGGAGGCTTGCAAGTCTAGTGTTGAGGCTTCGGATTTACATGTCATAACAGGACAGGCACGAATCCCTCTCAGTGTACTGGAAGGACTCTTCATCTAGCGGTTTTCTTATGGGATAGAGCAGGGCCTGGTGACATGTCCCTACACCCTGAACCCTAAACCCTAAAACCTAAACCCCAAAGCCTGAACCCCATACTACAAGTCTAAAAGGAGCCCTAGCGACTGGTAGCGGTAGTCATCCAGGCTATTACCTGTAGTCTCCATTGTAGCTTATTTTTTTTGGGGGGGGTTAACCAAATTGAAAATCCTAAGAGGTAACCCCAAACAAAAACTACAATGGAGACTATAGGTATATTCAAAAACCTAAACCCAAAGCCCCAAAGCCCATGTGGCTAAACCTACTGGAAGCCCTCGGGCAGATCCCCCTAAACCCTAAACCCTAAACCCTAAACCCTAAACCCTAAACCCTAAACCCTAAACCCTAAAACCCTAAACCGAAAACTTTTCCAACACCTTAGGCTTTGGATTTTAAGCTTCGGGATCGGGGTTGGGGTATTTCGGCCTGGGGAGGGCCCTTGACGGTTTAGGGTTTAGGGTTTAGGGTTTAGGGTTTAGGGTTTAGGGTTTAGGGTTTAGGGTTTAGGGTTTAGGGTTTAGGGTTTAGGGGAGTGGGATGGTATATGCTGCTATTTTTGATTGGTCAGACCTCGTTGTAAGCTGAATGATGAAGCACGAAGCCAACTAAAACAACACTGCATCTTCCAAGAAACAATAACCCAAAACCCTAAACCATGTAACCCCAAAGCCAAAACCCTAAACCCTAAACCCTAATCCCTAAACCCTAAACCCTAAACCCCACAACCCAAAAGCCTAAACTCCCAAGTGAACACCAGCAACTCCTCAGATCTTAAACTACGGTTGATGATACGAATCCTGCACTACCCATAATGAGGAACATACCATACTTCCCATAGTTTAGGGTTTAGGGTTTCGGGTTTGGGTTTAGGGTTTAGGGTTCAAGGAACATACCATCATTCCCATACTTTAGGGCCCTTAAGGTAATGCAGGAAGTTGTATCATCAACAGTATGAAGCCTAAACCTTGCCTGCGACTCCCTAAGCCTGCAGGCTGAACTGACTGTTAGGGTTTAGGGCTTGGGGTTTAGGGTTGGGGGTTCAGGGTTTGGGGTTTAGGGTCTAGGGTTTTGCAAATCTGCTTTGGCAGACCTAGC
>CAJNDV010035503.1:0-13196 GCA_905221635.1 Symbiodinium sp. CCMP2456
AAGCCCCAAGCCCTAAACCGTAAACCCAAAGCCCAAAGCCCTAAATCCTAAACCCTAAGCCCACAACCCTAAACACTAAGACCGAATCCCAAAACCCTAAACCCTAAACCGAAGCCCACAACGCTAAACCCTAAACCCTAAGCCCATAACCCTAAGCCCATTACCCTAAACCCTAAACCCAAAGCCCTAAACCCTAAACCCTAAACCCAAAACCCTAAACCCCGACCCACAACCCTAAACCCTAAACCCTACGCCCAAAACCCTAAACCCTAAACCCTAAACCCTAAGCCCAAAGCCCACAACCCTCAACCCTAAATCCAATGCCCAAAACCCTATCCAAAGCCCTAAAAACCCTAAACCCTAAGCCCAAAGCCCTAAACTCTAAACCCAAAACCCTACGCCCAAAACCCTAAACCTTAAGCCCATAACCCTAAACCCTAAGCCCCAAACCATAAACCCTAAACCCTAAACCCTAAGCCCAAAGCCCAAAACCCTAAACCCTAAACCCTAAACCCTAAGTTAAGCCCACCACCCTGAACCCCCATAACCCTAAACCCTAAGCCCCAAACCCTAAACCCTAAACCCTAAACCCTAAGCCCAAAGCCCTAAACCCTAAACCCTAAACCCTAAGTTAAGCCCACCACCCTGAACCCCCATAACCCTAAATCCATAACCCTAAACCCGAAACCCTAAACCCTAAGCCCAAAGCCCTAAAACCCTAAACCCTAAACCCTAAACCCCAAGCTCCAAACCCTAGATCCATACCCTAAACCCTAGACCCTAAACCCTAAGCCCTAAACTCCAAAGGCCCAGGCGGTTTCCTGCACCTTGCTGCCGACCTGCAGAAGGCTCCGTACGGCGGCTACCGGGGGCTTTGGTAGGGCTTTAGGATTTAGGGCTCTTAGGGGTTTAGGATTTAGGGTTCTAGGGTTTAGGGTTTAGGGCTCTTAGGGGTTTAGGGCTTAGGGTTTTAGGGTTTAGGGTTTAGGATTGAGGGCTCTTAGGGGTTTAGGGCTTAGGGTTTTAGGGTTTAGGGTTTAGGGTTGTAGGTTTAGGGTTTATTGCTTTAGGGTTGTAGGTTTAGGATTTAGGGCTCTAGGGTTTAAGGTTTTATGATATCATAAGGTATTTCAGACATTTTTCGGGTTTTTTGAAAGATAAGTTTGGATGTTTTAGGATGTCTGCTTTTTGAGCGCTTCTTTTATCACTGCTGTGACGAGTGGGAACTTCATGTACCAGGATTGGCCTTGGCGGGGCCTAGAGCCTACGACGAAGGTTTAGGGACTCTGGGCGTTTTTCTTGAGGGGGTGGGGGTGGGGATTTTAAGAGTTTTAAGATGTTTTGGGACTGCGGTAAGGATCTCAAAGCTTCGGGGGTTTGGGGTTTTCGGTGTGGGGTTTGGGTTTTGGGGGTTTAGGGTTTACGGGGTTTCAGAATTCTTTGTGCTTGTGGGCTTATGGAAGTCTTGGGATCTGGCTATCGACTGTTGGGCTTGGGAACCCTAAACCCTACATCAAGTGCTAGGTTTTGCAGGGTTTAGGGTTTAGGGTTTTAGGGTTTAGGGTTTAGGGCTTCAGAGTTTAGGGTTTAGGGTTTCAGGGTTTAGGGGTTTAGGGTTTAGGGCTTTGGGTAGGGTTTAGGGCTTTAGGGTTTTAGGGTTTCGGTTTTCGGGTTTAGGGTTTAGGGTTTAGGTATCACTACCAAACCGCATGAGGCAAAGCCACCGCAATGGGATCCTAGAGCGAGATGCGAATGCCCAAATCCCGGAATCCCCACTGACCCTTGTCTTACAGACAGTACAATCACAAAGAAAAGCACATCCACTGGGAATAGGGGTTTAGGATTTAGGGTTTAGGAGAAAAGTGCATCCACCTTAAATCCCGAATCCTTGACCCAAAACCCCGCTTTCCGGGAACATCGCGACCTGTAAGCCCGCGGCTTCTGAGCACAACCCCAAATCCCAAGCTCGCCTCCTTAAAGGGGCGCTGGAACTTCTCACCGAGTTCCGACGGAATAGCCTGCCGCAGGATGTTGCAGCTTGTTCAGTACTTTGGGCTTCAGGTTAATGTGAGATTGGGCTCGGGGTTAATTAGGGCTTTTGATGGTCTGCGCTTTGAGTTCAGGGTGTGGGGCTTGGATTTCGGGTGTAGGTTTGGGTCTTGTATCCAGAAATGCAACAGGGCTTTGGGGGTCCGCTATCGTTTAAGGGGATTCGATTACTAGTTAGTCTGACCCCCATTCAGGGCTTCGGGTTATGGGGACTTCAAGTTTTGCACAGCCAAGAAGGCTGTCGGCATCAGAGTCGTAATGCAGGGGCCCAAATACTCACCAATGCCATTTTGGTGGCTCTTCAGTTTGATTATACTATAACATACATCAAACAAAGCCCTGTTCCAAGTGTTAAGCCGCAGGTGGGTAGTTTTCTAAATTAGGGTCCCTTTTTCGGTACCCGATATAGTACGGCACCCTTCTAAAAAGGGCCCCAAAACGGACCCTACCTCAGATTAGGGAACTACCCCTATAGAACCCTGTTGATACTCAGGAGCATCCTGAGTGTTGGGATTCTCGGTCTGCTCTGCTGCCATGTAATCTTCTCTGTATCGTTCCAGGAACTCAAGGTTCAGGGACGGGCGCGAAACGACATGGGCTTACGCACTCGAATTTCTCACTCACGCAGCATGTCAAGTTCTGTCCTCAGGACTAGTCCTAGCGCATGCATGACTGTCTTCCAGACTAGTCCTAGCGCATGAGCCTTCAGCTAAAGATTGCGGAGCTCAGCTCCATGAGCCGTCGAGGCTTCAGAGAGCATTGGCACTTGCGTGCTTCAACACTCCTCCTCACCTGCATCATCTGTTACAGATGGAAAGGTGCTTCAGCCTAAACGCCTACGTTCCCGAACTGCCTGCAAACAGTACCTACAGAACATCCTCGAGTGGGGATTTGGGGTGTTCCTAAGCGCATGGCAGGTAGGGAACAAGTGCAATGCTCCTGGTGTCCTACTAGTAGTTGTCATTACTTGGAGCTCACACAACTCAGAAAAATCGAGACCTCTCTCACATGAGGTCTGGGTGGATGCATCCCTCAAAACCTTCTCGACCTTAGGAGCTAAACCCTGGGAGGCATCACAAGGGTCAGAGGTCTGGACAGGCCCTGAGGAAATCCATGGGCTCCTCGGTGATTGATCGGGAAAATCCACAGATGAGGAGGGAGGATGAGGATGCACCAGAGGTGGTGGTGGAGGTGGGATCGAAGCTTCCAGCAACCTAGGAGTGGCCTCAGGCACATCAGCCCTCGGCTGGTGAGCAGGGCCGCGGGAGTCCACCTGGACATGAACGTAAGAGCATGCTCCTGATTCCGGCGGTAGTTCGGCCTCTGTCTCTCGGGTCCTTTGCCTAAGTCCCTCTGCACCTACTTCACGCACTATTGCTCTCCTCACTGCCTCTTGACGGCGTTGGCGCCGACCTGATGCTTCATCGTCACCTTCAGCCCTCACCATCCTTGCACTGTATTCATCATTCTGGCGTCTAGAGCAACACATCCTCGAACAGTGCTTGGCAGATTCCCACACAAACAATACCGACATCACCATCATCAAAACCATCAACGATAACTCTACACTTATTGGTTCGGCCGGCTGGTCATTGTTCTCCGAATCACCTCCTTCTCCAAGCTCGGCCTGGGCGTAGAGGAGAAGGATTACTAACCAAATTGCAGCGGCTTGGTTACCAACGGTAACACCTTGTGACATTGCCTGTGGTTGGAGCTGTACCTGCGCCTGCGGGCATACCTCAGGGATTACAGGGCTTAGGTGGGCTCCTACACCATTATCCTCGGAAGGGAGAACCCTATCTTCAACCCTTGCAACCACGTGGTCTACAGGGAATTCTGTGGGGCCTAAACCCAACTGTCTAGCTAGGGTTACGTGCCTTGGGCGCGGTAAGGCCTTGGTCAAAGCATCTGCTAGCTGGCTCTCACCTGGGCAGTGGAGGATCGTAATCTCACCCCTCTCCTGCATATCTCTAATGAATCCGGCTCTGACACGAAGATGTCGTGTCCGTTGGCTTCCGCCACCCTCTGCCAGGGTGACAGCGGCTATGTTGTCCACTAGTAGACGTTTGCCGCCTACCGTCTCTTCCAACTCTGAAACTAGGGCCTCCAAAGATTGACATAGCACTACGCCCTCACAAGCAGCAACCAATTCTGATTCAGCGGTACTCAAAGTCACCAAGCTTTGCTTCTTTGACTTCCATACCACGCTGCACTCATCGTACTGCAGTACCACGCCGGTGATGGAGTGCTCGCTGAAAGGTGCGAACGACGCATCCGTATACACGGAAATACCATTGGCCTTCCCTGGGACCAGCGAGAGCCTGTCTCCCTTGGTGTTAGCCAAGTACTCCAGGACTCGGTTGCCAAGCTTGGTTACATACCTAGGGGAGCGGGCTACCCAACTGGCCATTAAACCAACGCTATACCCAACATCCAACCTTGTCCTCTGCGCAATCCACAGCAACTCACCTGTTATTCGTTGTCCAGTGCGGAGCTCCTCCTGAGAGAACTCCTCCACTGGTGGGGCCTCACGGGCCCACTCCTTGGGTGTTGGGGTCGTGGCACGCGGGTTTGGCCCTAGGCCATGACTGCGTAGGAGTTCATCTATGTATCCTTCTTGGCCAAGGCTATAACCTACTGTACCATGCTCGTCAACCTCCTCAAAGATATCGACCCCGAGGAACTTCAGTGGCTCAGATGGGGAGGCAGACTTGAGACCAGTGCACTCCCACCTCTCCCTTATCCAGCCTATGAACGTCTCTGCCACATCGGGGTCCGTAAGGAGGAGGAAGTCGTCCACGTAGATTAGGACATGTCCCAGGGTCTCCCCAGAACTCAGTTTTATCGACCAAACATTCCCTTCGCTGGAGAATTGCTCTAGATGGGCTTGGCCATGTTGTGTGCTCCAGGTAGCGGTCCGGAGTACGCTGTCCCTATGCTCTGCCCACCAACGTGGGCTTTCGCGAAACCCATAGAGAGCTCGATCGATTATCCAGATCTCGTCCGGAGGGCACACGCCCATTTCTATTAGCAACTTCGGGGGTCGGACCCCGTATCGTTTGGTAACATGCGCCGGTATCGGCGCCAGTAGGAACGCTGACTTCACGTCCAAGCCATAGCAACGCCGGCCGCGGCGTCCCGCATGCACTAAGAGGGTCCTCAGGCACTCGGCGCCTGCCCCACCCGCATACAGCAATGTCTCTTCGGTAGTCGTCGCGTAGTTCCCGCAACTTACAACCCGGAACTTGCGCTTGTATGGTGTCCCGGGCTTCACCGTGCACACAGCCTTAGCGGGGATAAGCTCTATCGTCTTGTCCTTAAGGATCTCTCGTGCTTGATGCCCCTTGAACCTACGAATCGCCTTCATAGACTCGAGAGACTCTACTTCAGCGACCGCTGAAGCCTTCCACTTATCTAGATGCGCTCGCACATCTGCTGGGGCCACATTGTGCACTACCTCAAGAGGTGCTTGAAGGGAGGCCAACACGTCTTCAATATTCGGTGTAAACATTGCTTCATCTACTTTGCGAACCTCATAATCACGGCCATAACCTTTAAACTCTCCTAACGACCTTAGTGGGTCACGCACAGACACCCCGATCATCGCACTCTGGGTTCTAAAACCATCGGAAACCTGCTGCAAGACCTGACTCCTAGCCTCATCTGGGACCTGCTGCAAGACCTGGCACCTAGCCTCATCTGGGACCTGCTGCAAGACCTGGCTCCTAGCCTCATCTGGGACCTGCTGCAAGACCTGGCTCCTAGCCTCATCTGGGACCCGCTGCAAGACCTGGCTCCTAGCCTCAGTACAAGCGACACCAGGTGTGACCATCATACATCTATGTTCAACAACGACCTGTGGTGAAGGTGAATCCGTCGGATCTACTTGTATCTCCTCCGGAACATTCTCATCTACAACACCCTCATCACCATAGTCCACAGGCTGCGTTGTCGGATGGCAAGCGTTAGCTTCCTCCCCTCCCGCGCAACCTGAGCTTGATGCCGCTGGCGGCCAGTAGTCAACTGGACCCTTCTCATCATCGTCCCACATGGACTGTAGGTACATCATCTCAAGATGATCTTCGCTATAGAGCTCAGATTGGTGCGGCCTCCTCAAAGGCTCATGCGACGACGAGGCTGAGGTCTGCGGGACCTGTGGTGAAGGTGAATCCGTTGGATCTACTTGAGCTATCTCCTCGGGAATTCTCAAAGGATCAACGTACCGAGCAGCATGCTCCTCCTCAACACCTGGAATCTTCACGCCAAGCCCTTCAATAGGAGGGTCTGGATTCCCTTGCCTCAGGGTCCTATTCTGAATGATCCAAGGGATCTGGCGCTGTGATCTGTCGTACAACCTCACTTCTCCCGTCCTCAAGCTAGATAGTGTAGGGCAATCGGGCCTCCTGGTACCTGGAGGGTGAACCCCATGCATGATCCTCGATGCTGTCAATGGCGTTATGCCCATTTCTATTAAGTCTTCCTCGTACAAATACGGAAGATCACTCGGGGTTCCTACTCCCAAGAACTTCAACCTGGCACACTCATGCTCGGCAAATCGTTCGCGAAGGAAAACATACAAGTCTTCGTTCTCTAGATCCCCCCTAGGAAACTCGCCTGGGTCCCCATTGCTAAAATCCCAACCTACCAGCTGAGTGTTAGCATCGCCCTGCACGTCGTCCTCAAGGGAAACCCGATCCGACACATCTTCATCAGCACGATCAAGTTCTTGCTCATCATCCTCTGTAGGCACTGGGTCCCCTGAGCTCGAAGCAACAACCTTGACCTGAGGCCTATCATCATACCTGGTTGGGACGGGAAACCCTAGGCGTCTGAGGCGTTCCCAATCTTCCTCTAACAACTTGGCCGAACCTAAGGGAGTGTAACCTACGAGAACCCAATCAGGGCTCTTCCGGACTGCATGTGGTCTCCTTGCGTCAAAGGTTATTACTTTGTCCCTTAAGCTCTCAACCTGCTCACCAGACCAGTTCGGCTGAACTGGCCCGGTGCTGCAATCCGCTTCTGAAGCTCTCCACAGCTCCAGATTCCCAGGGATGCAAGTGGCATAGTTGCGGGAATTCCACTCATTCCTATAATCACGGTGAACATCTATATCCCCAGCCTTAACTAGCATCAGCGCTGTCCATGTGGGGTTGTCCACACCCTCACCTTGACGGGCTCTTAAGTACAACCATTGGTTCAGGAACTTAACAGTGAGGGGCAAGGCACTAGTTGACCTGGTTATACCCCTTTTACCGCCGTGGCAGTAAGTGCCCAACACCAACTTGTCCTCAACATGACCTCTGCGGTCCTTGGAGCGAAACCACTCTTCCGGCAGCCTACTTAAGAGCGCTTGAAGTGCCTCCTGAGTGTAGGTTTCACCAAGGATGCACTCATGGGCTAATGACTCAGGGTCTCGGGCCACCTCACACTCCACAAACCGCACAGCCGTCTTCGCTCTCAACCTGCGCTCCGGCGTCGAAAGGGAATTATCGATCTTAGGAACCTCGTCCCCTATGGGTGGGCCCAAAACTTCCTGTGCATCTATCTCCTCCTGATCGCCAGAGTCGCACAACACCGGTAGGCTTGCATCCTCGAGCTCATTAGGGTCTATGACCTTGGCCCTAAACCCCTTTGATGAGACTAGGTTACCGGCATCTGTAATTAGCACATGACCCTCTGGGATCGTTGCATGTGGAGCCGCGTACCTCGTCTCTACCCAGCGGTTCATGAGCTGCCGAGTGCCATCTGCAGGCTGCTTAACGCGATGCAGAACCGTTTGACCAAAGGCTGGAAGGGGATCTTGTCCTAGAACCTTACGATTGTGCGAGTGGGCAGCCCACCTAGCAGCTAGAGGCCACCACTGTATTGGCAGCCTTGACGATCGGATCAAGGTCCTAATCCGGCACTTCACCCATCCTACGGTTCTTTCTGCTAGTCCGTTGGCCTTCTTGTCCGTAGGTAGGGTATGCTGGAACCTTATACCTTGGCCCGCTAACCACTTAGAAAGACCGGCAGACAGGAATTCAGTTCCCAAGTCCGTATGCAACACCCGCACTGGGAAGGCTGTGTTTATGGTCAAAATCATACGTTGCAGCCCCTCGGTCACCTCCGGTCCCGTTTTTCCTTTTAGAGGGATAACATATCTCAGCACTACCTGCTCAACTGGGGTCTGAAGGTCCTTAACCAATGCCTTGAACTCTTCTGGATCCTGAGGGAGTGAAGCCTCTGCAAGTAAGGACTCAGAAGTCTCAGCGGCAGATCGGTCACCCTGAACTACGTTGACCCCTGCGTCCTCGAGGCAGCGCTCCTTGTGCTCTGGCTCAAAGAGCTCCCTTAACAGCTCCTCCTGCTCCTCACTCAACGGGGCTGGTCTAACTGACACATCCTCAAGGGGCTCAGAGGGAGCATATTCCGAACACGCGTCGTCCGCGGGGTCACATGCATCGGCCTTACCTTCCAAATCATCAATTCCATTTGCCTTAGAGGATCCCTCCACAGCTGACCTCGGTAGTCGAAACGCGCCGACTAGTGCGTACTTCATGTTGCACCTGCCTGACACACACGTTTCATCTCTGCCGTGCTCATACACGGGAACAGGACCGAACAGGTCGGCAGACAAGGTATAGCTTTGCGGGTGGAGCACTCGCCTATGTTGAATCCCCACCGCAGCTCCCTCTATGCACTGCTTACAGTCACGCCGAAACGGCACGTGTCCGTTTTGCACATGGGAGCGCCAACGCTCAACCTCCAAAGGGGTGAGATCCTTCACTCCTTGGACGACCGGAGTCTGCTTACTAGGCGCTTCCGGTGGGACCTCTTCATCGCATTCATCATCCGACGATACAACACTCTCAGCTTCAAACGCCCTGAGCAAAGCCTCGGCCTCATCATCATCAACCACCGGTCTAGGCTTACACCCTTGACTATCACCCCTAGGCAGGGAACGCCACTTTGCAATTTGTCGGTCCAACTGCTCACAAGTGGGGGCAGTAGGGTTACCGGAAAGGGCCTTTACAACCTCACGTCTAAAACCCTCAGTCCACTCCCTGCCCTTCGGAGGCGTCCTAGGGGCACCCTGAGGCGGCAGGGTCTCAAGAAACCTCAGATCCAAATTCGTGTGAACCTCTGTGGGCCTCTCATATCTATCACCCAAAGCCCCTTGGCTAAGTCTCACCTTGCAAGTCCCGGACCACTTAGCAAAAGCCAACTCACGATCATCAGGTGAGCCCGCGTGTTCGGCTAGGTAGGGTATGCCAGAGCCCCGTGCGACTGAGGCCACAGACCACAGAAACATATCCTGTAGTTGCAACAAACCGCTGGAGCCTTCCTTGCACCGCGGCGGTGATGACAACACAACGGCAACCTTTCCCGCTGCAGCAGCCCACAGTAGAGCTCTCCACACTCCACCCTTCTTCTCTAGATCCCATCCCTTTCCTCCCTTCTCAAGCACATCCACATAAAGGAGGGGAAGGCCTCGTTCGTGGCACCAGGTGGCTATAGGATCGCCTACTCTGGGACGGCCTGAGCACAAATGCACGGCCCAGCTGGGTGCAGCCAAAAGGCTTCTCCTAACTGCTCGCTTCAAGGGTAGATCCTTTAGAATCCTTTTACCATCATCCAAACCAAAGGATGGAATCTGCTCAGCTAAGGTGGCCTTGGCGAGGTCGGGTACCCCAATCATGTAGGGTTGGGCAAACAGGGCACACAAGGCATCCTTCCTCAAACCAGTCTTGATAAAGCTCCTTATGGCTTCAGTAGGATCCGTTGGGGAAGCACATGCTTCAAGCTGGCACTCAAGGGTCTGTACCTGCTCTCCAAGCCCCTTTAGCCTAGCCCCCTCTAGCTCAGCTATCAGTTGCAGGGCCTGGCGCTCCTGCACGTATGGGCATGTATTGCCCGACACTCCAGTCTCTAGCAAACCTAGGTGGGGGTGGTGCACGCGAAGCCCTCGCTTCTTTGACCAAGTAACCTGGCAGCCTAACGTCTCTACTAGCGCTCCTAGTGGCAGAATAACCTGGGACTGGTTACCCTCACCTGTTGTCTCTGGGTTGGGGGGTACCACTAGAGTTCCACCTGACGTTCGCCACCATTCTTGCCTGGCATCCCCCGCAAGCGTCACCGGGACGCGCTGCAAGTTAGTTAGGCCTGGCTCATACGGAATCACTGCATGCGTAGCTCCCGAGTCCAGGAGGGCGACAGAGCTCACAACCCTCTCTACACTGGAATTGCACATCCTGACCTCACCCTCTTCTACAAGCTGTCTAAGCCTCACCTGATCCTCCTCAAGCATCTGCATGGTAACCCCTAATCCTTCGTCCAACTGGTCCTTATCCTTAGGGCCAACACAGGTCCTAATACTGGGCTCCGTCGCAAAGGCTCTTAGGGATTCCAGCTGGGCACTTATAGAAGCCAAGGTAACTGGGGTTCCTGGTACGGTAGGGCCTTGGACTACCTTAGGGATCGGAGGCTGAGCCGTACTCGGTGCCGTAGCTAGAGGAGGGTCTTGCGTAGTAGCACTCGGTGCTGGGGGAGGCGCGGCTTGCTGGAGGAAGCGAGCTGCATCTGCCAGCATGCTCTTAATACTCTGTTGGGAAGGATCACCCCCTGACGCGGGAGCCGCTTGTGCACCACCCGTCGAATCGTCAGGAGTCCTTGGGGGCCTTGGGAGTTTGGGCTTCGGCCTCTCTTCCCCCTTGCTTCCAGCTCTACAGTCAGCTGACTTATGGGTCTTGGATCCGCACGCCTTGCATCTCGCGGAGCGCTCAGCTTGCGAAAACCCAGCCCAGTTATGCTCATATGTGCAGTCGGCTCCTTTCTTGCAGCCATTGTGTCCTGTATAAAAGCTGCAAGGAAGGCGGGTGCTTGAGGCAGGTGCTTCCGTCTGGGGAGGTTTAGGACTAGGAGCCCCCTTTGGGTTTGCCTTAGGGGTCTTAGGGGCCTTAGGGTTCGGGGCTCCGCTAGATTGGGCCTCGACTCCCTTCACCTTGGCGAGCGAGTTCGGCGGTTGATCCTTAGGAGGCTTATCCTTATCACCCCTATGAGACAGCGCCTCAAGCTCCCCAAGCATCTGAGCATGTAGCTTCTGCACCTTATCATCGTCGGGCGTCACATCCACCTGGAGAGCTGCTCTGGCTAAGTTTACTCTGGAGGCCATCTCGGGGTTCTGTGTGAGGACTGTCCTAGTCGCCTTTGTCAAAGCCTTCACCTGAATTGCACTGTCAGGTAGGACCCCTCCTAATTCAACCATTCGTGCACACCACCTCTTCCAGCGCCGTAGAATCTCGACAGTCTCTTGCACAGTACTACCTACAGGCGGGTCTGAGATGTGCCTTAATCCTAGCTCCCTTTCCACTAGGGTGCCGGGTCCGTAAATGACGAACAGTCGGCATACCAACGCGAACAACCCAGAAGTCGTTGAGGCCGAAACCTCGTCCCGGATGTCCTTCGGGGCAGCTGCCAGTATCATAGTCTCCATACGTCGGGACACTCTTGTCCACCTACTCTTGCTAAGCTCGGCATTCGGCTCAGGGCGCACAGCTAATCTGCCTATTGGGTCTAATCTTAGATAGGCATTGTACCATACTGTAGCTTCACTTACAGTTAAGGTCCATAGCTCCTCTGAGGAGTCCGAGATATCTGCAAGGGCGGGCTTGCTTGCGTGGAGCCAGTCTGCGAATGCCAACGAAGACTCCGGGCCGTGGGGTGGTAGCTCAGGCAGCGTGACAACCCCTGGCTTAATTACTTCCGGCTTCTCTTGGGACTTAGGGCTCGTAAGCTCAGTGACTACCGTTTGCAACTGTGCCATACCTGTAAGAACTACACTTAAGGGATCTACAGTCGGATCCGTGCCTCCTGCTGCAGCCGTCGCAGACGGAAAACCCAAACCTTGATAGCCCGGCGGCGGCGGTGTGGGTGGAGGAATCGGATTGCCCTGCATCGGCTGAGGCCTAATTGGGGCTTCAGGGTTCATAAGTGTCTCGCGTACATCAGGTACACGCTCAACCACCGTCCGAGAGTCCACTCGGAATGGTGGGCTAGGGGTTAGGCCATCCAAGCCCGTTCCCAGCCTGACGTATTCTGTTCCGGACGCTGGAGGTCTGGAACGCTCGGCTGAACTCGGAGGAAGAGGTGCTTCAGGCTGCGCTTGTGCCCATTCAAGAGCCCTTTGGGGTGCTGGAGGCTGAGGTGGAGGTGGAGGAGGGGTAGACTGGCCCAAGTCGAAGGCCCTAGGCTGTCTGACTTGACCCATCAAAGATCCTAGGCCTCTTCCAAACCAACCAAAACCCGGAAATCCAACACTCGACCTGGAGTTCTGCATCCCCCCAGCTACTTCTAGCTCAGCCCTAAGCCTCAAACTATGGTTCTCCACAGCTAAGGCTTCGACCTGTGCACGCAAACGTCTACTCTCCTCATCCCTAAGCGCCATCAACTCAGCTAGCTGTCGCCTGACTTCTGCTTGTACATCACTCGAAGAGGCCGAGGAAGGGTCCGGAGGCCGTGGCAAGGGTTGCGCCTCACTCTGGTACAGCAATGGCGCCCCCTCCTGCATTCTTCTCATCCTCTCCAAGGCGACCTCATCAAACAGCGGCTGGTCACGCAGCTCCTGATCACTCGAAGCTGCTGGCTGTTCCTGCGCAGAAGATCTGACAGATGCGTACTCAACGCTGTCCCTCAAGGCCGGCGTGCCAGAAGCTCCACGGACTGACGAAGTCCTACTCACCAGTCCCTCAACTGCTGCTGGCAAGGTCTGTACGGCCCGGAGGACTCCTGATATCATTCCGCCTGGTCCTGGGGGATTCATAGTTTCCGGTTCCTGGCGAAGTGGTCGCTCTGCTGTTGCTCTCGGAGCACCAGCTAACACAGGCACTGATCCATAACCACAGTCAGGACCTGCCATTGCGGTTGTCGCTGCTCCATGTACAGGTCCAGTCGCTTGCATCCTCATGGTGCCTTGATCCACAGCTCGACGGCCCTCATCTCCCACCTCTCCTCGGGTGGGTTCAGTCGGCAGTCTCACCTCATCATCCAGATCATGGGAACCACGAAGAGCAGGAGGGACCCCATTCATCAAGGGTCCTCCATCACCACTAGCCCGCACAGCTGGCCCGTTTGGGCTCATAACCTGTTGATACTCAGGAGCATCCTGA
>CAJNDV010035504.1:9960-21740 GCA_905221635.1 Symbiodinium sp. CCMP2456
GCTATACTAGTACTTGGACCCTTGGGGAAGACTACAGTTCAGGGGTTTGGGGTTTAGGGTTTAGGGTTTAGGGTTTAGGGGTTTAGGGATTCGGGGTTTAGGGGTTAAGGGTTCAGGGGTTTGGGGTTTAGGGTTTAGGGTTGGGGGTTTGGGTTTAAGGGTTTAGGGTTTAGGGGTTCAGGGTTCAAGCGCTTGGAGGATTTACTGGGTTTTGCTTTCCAAGGTTTCTGATCGGGTAACGGATCCTGCTTGTGAAAACCCTAAACCCTAAACCCTAAACCCTAAACCCTAAACCCTAAACCCTAAACCCTAAACCGACAGCTAACTGCAGGAGGAAAAAGGTGCTTAAAACAAGAAAAACCCTAAACCGAAGCCGTAGCAGAAGAACCATCGCCTGTCAGCAGTATAGCTCAGGAGATCCAGAACCCAGAGAGTTCAATAAGGATTAGGGTTTAGGGTTTAGGGTTTAGGGTTTAGGGTTTAGGGTTTAGGGTTTAGGGTTTAGTCAAAATATGAAGCCTCGTAAAGTATAAGCCAAACTCCGTAGTTTAAGCACTATTCCGTAGACTTCATTGGGCTTTGGAGTACCATACTTTAATACTTTTTTTTTGGGACCTGTTCCTTAAAGGAACCATTATGAAGTACAAGTCTACACTTTTTCTGCCTGGTTACTTCAAAGCCCAGTTAAGGGGTATTGGGCCCTCTGGGCAGCCCTGACGGCCAGGTGACCAGCTTTCTCGCCACGCCCCCTGCCGCCAAGCAGCCTCGCGGCGGCAATGCTCGCGTATTTGGAGTCACTTTAGGGTTTAGGGTTTAGGGTCTAGGGTTTAGAGTTTAGGGTTTAGGGTTTAGGGTTTAGGGTTTAGGGTCTAGGGTTTAGGGTTTAGGGTTTAGGGTTTAGAAGGGTCTAGGATTTGAGTTTGATAGGGGTCTTCCACGCCACGATGGCCGAGGGACAAAATCCTGCGTGACCCTGTGTACCAGAACTCTGGGAATTCTGGCACGAAAAACTATAGGAGTCAGGGATCTTCCACTAACACCTAAAACCTAAAACCTAAACCGTATAAACTTTAATTCCTAAGCCCTAAATCCTAAACCATACATCCTAAACTCTAAACCCCCTATAGTAGAAGCCAGAAAGTTGGAACATGATTATCCCCATGCCCTTAGGGTAAAGTACCAGGGATCCTAGCACTAAGCCTCCCAAACCCATGTTTAGGGTTTAGGGTTTAGGGTTTAGGGTTTAGGGTTTAGGGTTTAGGGTTTCGAGTACAGGGCTCATGTTGCCAAGCCCACGAACACGATCCAATCGCAGGACGTAGTAAAGGGGGGTTTAGGGAAACCCTAAACCCTCAACCCTCAACCCCTAAACCCCCAACCCTAAACCCTAAACCCTAAACCCTACACCTCTAAACCCCTAAACCCTCAACCCTCAACCCTAAACCCTAAACCCCTAGACCTGAAACCCCTAAACCCCTGGTCTCTGGGCTTTGGGTTTAGGGTTTGGAGGTTTCTGGGCTGCAGGGCGTGATAGGGTGTTTCATTGTTTCGAGTTTCAGCGGCTTCCAACCCTAAACCACAAGCCCTAAATTCGTCGCCCCAAAAAGCACGAACCGTAAATCTGAACCCCAGACCCTGATGATACCATGAACAACCGGTTTGCACAGCTTCTAGAAACCCTAATGCGAACCTTCAAACCCCCTTTAAAGGAACCCCTTAAAGGGATACTTAGATAGAACCTTACTAGAACCGGTAATAGAAGCCTTCCTAAACCCTAAACCCTAAACCCTAAACCCTAAACCCTAAACCCTAAACCCTAAACCCTAAACCCTAAACCCTATACAGAACCCTTACACTACATAGAATCCGGCAAAAAACCCCGAGGGAGCCGGTAAAATTCGAGGTCGCGGCGTGGCTTTGACCGGTTTCGCCGCCGGGCCAAGGTGAAGCCCTTCCGGCCTAGCGGCTTTAATGAACTTTAGAGTTTAGGTTTAGGGTTTAGGGTTTAGGGTTTAGGGTTTAGGGTTTAGGGTTTAGGGTTTAGGGGTTTTAATGAACTTTTTAGTTTGGGGTTTAGGGTTTAGGGTTTAGGGGCTTTAATGAACTCCAGAGTTTAGGTTTAGGGTTTAGGGTTTAGGGCTTAGGGTTTAGGTTTAGGGTTTAGGGTTTAGGGGTTCTAATGAACTTTTTAGTTTGGGGTTTAGGGTTTAGGGTTTAGGGGCTTTAATGAACTTTGGAGTTTAAGGTTCAGGGGTGGTTTAGGGTTTAGGGTTTAGGGTTTAAGGGTTTGCATGAACTTTTTAGTTTGGGGTTTAGGGTTTAGGGGGTTTAATGAACTTTAGAGTTTAGGGTTCAGGGGTGGTTTAGGGTTTAGGGTTCAGATACAACGAAAGGGCTTTCTTATGGGGGAGTTCATGAGTAAAATCTTAGTTCGCCGATGCCCCATCTTGATTTTTTGCGCTTCTTATAAAGCCGATGGGCTTGAATGTTCCAATAATGGAAGGGGTGTATAGGCTTTTACAAAGGACTAAACCCTAAACCCTCAACCTTAAGCCCTAAACACTAACAGACCCTGGACCCTAAACCCCAACCTTAAACTCTAAACCCAAACAGACCCCAAACCCTAAACCTTAGGCCCCAAACCCTAACAGACCCTAGACCCTAAACCCCAACCTTAAACTCTAAACCTTAACAGACCCTAGACCCTAAACTCCAAACCCTTACAGACCCTAGACCGTAAACCCCAACCCTAGACCTTAAACCCTAACAGACTCTAGACCCGAAGCTGCAACCCTTAAACCTTAAACCCTAACAGACCCTGGACCGCTCTTCCACAGGCCGTCAAGGGCATGACGCTCTCTGCGGCCAAGCAGTATCTTGAGGACGCGGGTCTAGGGTGGGTTTAGGGTTTAGGGTTCTTGTTAAGGGACCTACCTTGAACTAATACAGGGGCCTAGATAATTACCTACACTATTTTGATGATTTATCCCAAAACCCTATTCTAATCATTGAAGCCCCCATAGTACCAAAACTTGGGTTTCGTAGGGTCCCTATGCACTCTATTTTGGGTTGGAAATAAATACAAACCTGCAGAAAAGTAGGTTATGGCAGTTTAGGGTCGTTTAAACATTAATCTCTAAACTCCAAACCCTAACCCTGATCCCAAAACCCTGGTCTCTAATCCCTACAAGCCCTATAAGCCCTACACCCCAAACCCTAAGCATCGTAGTGCTTACTATGTAGTTGCCGTAGTACTGTCTGTTCAGTGCAGCTCCCCTTTGAGGTGAGCATCCTGCAGAAAAGGGGCGCCCATTGCACTTAAAAAACATCCTTGGGCATTTGGGAATTTCCGAAAATAAGGGGTATCTTATTTTGGGGTCCTTATAGTAAGGATCCTATTATTTAGGGTACTATATTAGGGTCCCCTATTCTCGCAAACCCCCATTTGGAGCCGGGCTTCGGTGTGCAAAGCTTCGCACGCAAAGGGTTCCTAAGGCTGGGAGGCGAACTGGCAAAGCCGCAAGGGAGAAAGCCGCTTAGATGAGTAGTAGTAGAAGTAGAAGTAGAAGAAGAAAGAAGTAAAAGTAGAAGTAGAAGTAGTAGTAGTAGTAGTAGTAGTAGCAGTAGTAGCAGTAGTAGCAGTAGTAGTAGTAGTAGTAGTAGTAGTAGTAGTAGTAGTATAGTAGTGGTCTGCCTTGTTTGAAGTGGCCGCTTCCTCTCTCAAGAAGGATGACACTTCAGAAGAACGCATATGCGCATAGGCAAACTCAGGCGGATCATTTGCGCTCAGTTCTCTGTTGCAGGCCGCTCTGCCGCACTTTGCCCCAAACTGTTGCATGTTCGCGCATTTGAGCAGTTACATGTATGGTCATCGAAATTGCACTTACTTACCCCAAAGCGCAAATCACAGTACTTTGAACCTTTTGTCTCGGGGATGACCTCATGGTTTTAGGGAGTAGGATACCCTCAGGTTTTAGGAAGTACGGGGAACCTAGGTAGCCGTCACCCTGATTTTTTCTGGACCCAACCATCATTAAAGCTCCTATACTTGTGTGGGGGTTGCGGCGGCATAGTGCTGCATGTCAGTCCGACCCCTGCGTTGACGTTTTCCTTCCGAAGGAACTATGGTTTCGAGTTACTATCGATCCTCCAACAACTACCGCCCCCCTACATTACCCCATTCTAGTTATGCTATAACGCACTTCCAAACCCCGTCCTAACATGCACCACCACACCCCATGCTAAACTTCTTGTAGCCCCTGTAAGGAACCCTTTTAAGCGACCCCGTTCTAATCTTTCAGGCCCCTACATTCGTTTCGTTGTAATAGAGTAGGTAACCAGTAACCTTTAGCTTTTTTTTGGGGGGTGTGTACTATAATCCCTACACAATCCCTTAACCCTATATTCTTAGCAATAGTGTAGGTAACCTGTAATCTTCTTGGGATACTATAATACCTATAGTCTCCATTGTAGTTCCTTTTTCTTGTTTAACCAATTATATATTAAGGAGTTTATAAGGTATCCCCAAACAAGAACTACAACGGAGACTATAGGTAATCCCCAGAGAACCCCCAAGGTCAACCTGTACTTCCCCGTGATGCCGGACAAGTAGGTATTAAAGCTACCCCACGCAGCCCTAAACTTTAAACCCGAAAACAAAGCCCTAAACCCTACACCCTAAAACCCTAAACCCGAAACCCTAAACCCTAAACCCGAAACCCTAAACCCTAAACCCTAAACCCTATACCCCGTAAGCAAAACAAAACTAAGCGCGTCGACCCCAGGCCTTCTATTTGAAACTGTCGAGTCTGGCGGTTTAGGGTTCAGGGTTTAGGGTTTAGCAAGTTTAGGGTTTAGTGTTTAGGGTTTAGGGTTTAGCAAGTTTAGGGTTTAGGGTTTAGGGTTTAGGGTTTTAGGGTTTTAGGGTTTAGGGTTTAGGGCTTTCGGGTTTTAGGGTTTAGCATTTTAGGTTTAGGTTTTAGGGTCGGGTCTGGCGCAGGATGTTTGCGAGAAGAAGCGCTGCATTCCCTTCCGCAAGTACACCGGATGTATCGGCCCGGATCTGGGGAGAGGGGTTTAGGGTTTAGGGGTTTAGGGTTTGGGGTTTCGGGTTTGGGGTTTAGGGTTTAGGGTTTAGGGGTTTAGGGGTTTAGGGGTTTAGGGTTCAGGGCCAAAGGTTTCCGGTTTTAGGTTTTTAGGGTTTGGGGTCAAAGGTTTCCGGTTTTAGGTTTTTAGGGTTTAGGGTTAACTGTCTCCGGCTTCAGGGTTTCTGGGTTTCGGGTTTAAGGTTTCGGCTTTAGGGTTTTAGGGTTTAGGGTTTTAGGGTTTAGGCTTTCAGGTTTCGGCTTAAGGGAACCAGGGCTTAGGGCCTAGGGCTCAAGGTTTCGGCTGTCCGGAGTGTGTGCGGGGAGTTTGCCTTCGTGAGGGGAGATGACATGGGCCGTGTTCCAGCATTTGGGTCTACTTCCGTTGGACGTCGTTTCGTGTCGTAGAACAAGAAGGTACATGGGTAGTTCTCTAGATTAGGGTCCCTCTTAAGGTCCTTGTTATATGGGTGCCGTACTATTTGGGGGCCTTGCAACGGAACCCTAGTTCGAGAACTCGCCGTATGTGTAGTCTAGGCCGAACCTCTAAACATTTCGTAACACGGTCGAAGGTCGTAGCATGCAAACAGCGTCCGTGGTCGGATGCTCAAGACTATGAAAAAATGTTGCTAGTTCTGCTGCAATTTAGGGTCGCTCTGACAGTGAGTTTGCCACAGTTTGCCTGCCCTCAGACAGCTTGTATCATGATACTTAGTTGTTTTCCTGCCTTCAGTTTCTGAATTGTCCTCGCGACGGCTTCGTTACTCGCCAATTTAAGATGAGTATGCGGCCGCAGCAAATGATGCAGAAGTAAAAGAAGTGGTGAAGGAGACAATCCTGCATTCTCGGCAAGACAAGACTCCACAACAATGCACATGCATAGGACACCTAGCTCTAGCCAGCATAGTGCAGGATTCTGTCCATCAGTGGAATTGATCCTTCTTCCTCAACTCTCCTCACTGAGCCGCCACGAAGGTCGCACCCCTCAGGCCAAGGCACGAGAAGCTGTTCCTTTGGGGCTTGATGTAATTTCAGGCAAGTTGGGTAATTCGAAGAAAGAAGAACAGGTTCGCTTAAGAAATTCAAGTAAGACGTTTGAGATTCAGACTTTTACGTCTCGGGCTTAATCTTCAGAGTCTTGGAGGTCTTGTGGGTGTGAAAGTGGCAGGGTGTTGGTTTGATCCTTGGCTCTAGCTTTATAAGTCTTCGACTTCGATGGTGTAAGCCGTTTACGATTCCAATACGGGGTAGTTGCGCAAAAAGGAAGTGGTTCTCCACAATCCTTCTACTGACGGCTGAAACCCCGAGAGCCCAATACCCTTTTGAGGAGGAAGACGCCTTCGATCAGAGAGGTAGATTCTTAATTAAGGGTTATTGCGCTCTTTGGAAACGTCGAGCAGCCGAGTCAACAGATGTATTGCAAGACTTAAGCCCTAAACCCTAAACCCTAAGCCCTAACCTGACGTCAATGAGTCAACTCAGCTCTGAAATCACGAAGGCTCACTTGAGTCCGGGAAAACAGAGCAGGGTTCTGCCGGATTGGGGGGAAGGAAAGCGGAAGACTCAGAAGGCCATTCGTGAAGCTCCCCAGCTTCCCAGAGAGCCCATACCCCTTCATTAAAAAACATTGTAAGTTCAAGCTGGGAAGATCTGTATACTTTAAAGGTAAAGGGTTTGTTTAGGTATACTTTGAGGCTGCTTCCCTTGATGGGTTTTTGGGCCTCTACACACTTGTGGTGGCCCTGACGGTTCCAGGTTCCTCTTGTATACTTGGAGGGTCATGGGTAGATATAAGTGGGGTTATAAGTAGGGTAACTATACTTATAATCCATTACCCATGAACCTCCATGTACCTAAACGTATAGTCCCTACTCAAGGGCTGTCGGGCTCCCGGATTAGCCCCGAAACCGTAAGCCCGAAGCCCTAAACCCTAAGCCCGAAACCCCAAACTCTAAACCCGAAGCCCTAAACCCAAAACCCTAAGCCCGAAACCCCTAAACCCGAAACCCTAAGCCCAAAACCCTAAGCCCGAAGCCCTGAACCCGAAACCCTAAACCCAAAATCTGAATCAAGTCCCCAGCCCCCGCTATCCCTCCGAAAGCCCGGGAAGGAGTTCAAGGCCACGCAGGGCCGCTGGCCGGTCTGAGCCTCAACTAAGGGCCTTATATGTTCAACAGGTATTTGGGGTATAGTTTAGGGGTTTAGGGTTTAGGGTCTACTTTAAGTATACTGGATCAGGAACCCCGAAAAGGGTATTGGTAATTATTTAGGCACCTATGTTGCTTCAGAAGTGCTGTTCTCTGGCTCCTCCATCGGAACCAGTTTCATCCCTGCTTCAATGGAACGCCAAGCGGTTACCAAACGAGTATTGGTTGTTAATCTAATGCGCTTATGATACTTCTCAAGTGCAGATCTATGTCAGGGTTCCCTTCAAAGCTAGTTGAGAGTTTCAGAACAGATAGGCTCGCTAACAACCACCCAAATAGTACAACCCTTGCTGAAAGGACCCGAGTTTGAAAGCTTCTGCGTTCTGGGGCTAGGGTTTAGGGTTTAGTTTCAACACAATCCCTGATGCAAGCGGTGTTTCATCGAAGGCCGGCCTGCGAAACAGTGGAGCATTCGTGCTTGGAAGTCTGGGCTCCTGTTCAGGAATTTCAGATACCACAATGGGGATTTGTTGTAAACAACATGGTTTCCTTATTTTATGGTAGCTGAAACTAAACTCCTGAGATCCTTATTATGGCAGCTTCAATTAAGTTCCCTAGCAAGAGCCCAGGAACTTGGTGGTTCCCCGGCCTTAGGGTGTCAGTGCCTGGGATAATATAGGGGCCCAAGATAAGCACCTATACCATTTTTTTTTGGGGGGGTTCCTTATTATAAGTATAGTATAATGGGGCATTGAGGCCCCTACATTAGGCCCCACAGCCCTACGCCGCTATGGCAAATCCCATAATCAACATCAGGAATCTCGCAGCCACCGAATATTCCTAGCTCAAAAGCCTGACATATTTGCAGGGGGGGAGGTGCCTTGATGTCTCCAGATTTTCGGACGATCCCTAGTAGGAAACTCCCATTGTTTAAGGTTTAGGGGTTTAGGGTTTAGGGCATGAACTTCATTACATGGCAGGGAAACCCTTGTCGGGTGCACAAGAAGCAGAGACTCGCTTCCTTGAGCTGAGGTGAAGTCTGCCAAGATTGTCCTTGGATTGCTGAAGTCGGGGGAGCCCAGAGGGTTCGGTAGGGGAGCAGGTAACGTAGAAGCCTGGTATGTTTCTACCAATACTAGTCCTCACTTAACATATTTATACAATGAAGGAGAGCCCAAAAGCCTAATTAAGAACTACTAGAGACCCTAAAGCATCTTCATCATCACCACAGTCCTCGTGATCACAAATCTCGTACTGAAAGGATGCCTGATGTAGACCAAGCCTCATTACTGTTTTTGGCCTGAAGATCGAGGCATTAAATCGGCATTAAAGCATGGAGTTGTGCTTATCATAGGAATCCTAAGGATTCGTAGCACCATTAAACTATTCAGGTTTTCCTTGCGTTGCGAGCTTAAGGTTTTTGCACGTGCATAGTTATCTGCTTGCAAGTTAGCCGTTATAGTAGTGGCACTAAAGCCCTTAGTTCAATCTGGGTATGGGCTCATGCATCCACCCGATGACCCATGATGCACCTTGATCCTTCTGAGCCTTGGGGGATGAAAAGGGCTGGCAAGCACAAAAACAACACTTCTTCGGTGTGAGTGCAGCATAGTTTGATGCTGCTCATGCCGTTGACGCGGTCAGCTTTATCCTACTTGTACTGATATTGCTACTGTTTTGTTATGCTCTTCCTGTTGTGATGCTGGCGATGACGTTTCTTCTGTTGATTCCTGAAGCAAGACATCTTGGCGCTTAGCTTTCTGAGTATAGACCTCTGGTTACACCCCAACCCCTGAACCCTAAACCGTGGAAGGGGCCTAAACCCCCAAAGCCCCTAAATCCTGAAGCCTAAACCCTAAACACGGAACCCAAAACCCTGAAACCGAGACCCTTACAGCCCTCAACCCTAGAAAGCCTACAAGTTAAGGGTCCAGGGTTTGCAACTCCTCTACATCACACAAGTCCAGTGTAGAGCTTTTCTTGTGTCGGCAGGAATGCGGAGGCAAACGCAGAGTTCAAGAACCTCGCCACCGAGAATCTGCATCTCAGCCTGCCTTTCCGGGTTTTTTGAGAAGACCCTAAACCCCAAACCCCAAACCCCCAACCCCTAAACCCTAAACCCTAAACCCTAAACCCTAAACCCCTAAACCGTAAACCCTAAACCCTAAACCGTCGGATGCGGATCTTGCAGGGTTTTCGGGCCTTTTGGCTTCGGGCCGAAGACCCAAAGCACCATAGCCTCGTTGCGACGTGAGCTCCGATGGAGACCTAACATAGAAGCCTAAATAGTTGCCAATATTCTTCCTTGGGGTTTAGGGTTTAGGGTTTATAGGCCCTATAAACCCTAAACCCTAAACCCCAAACTTTAGGGTTTATTATAATGCAGGTATAATATGCCCCAAAGCCCTGTTCTAAGTTTAAGGGCCCCTATATTAGCCCGTGAGTGAGCTTGCGGAGTCGGGTCTGAGTCTGGGCTGCGTGTGTTCATCGGGCCTACTTGGAGAGTTATATAGGGAACCATAGGGTTTAGGGTTTATGGGGTTTAGGGTTTAGGGTTTTAGGGTTTAGGGTTTAAGTGGGGTTATAAGCAGAGTAACTCTACTTATCACCCGTATTCGGGGACCTACAACCAACCCCACTTATCACCGCCCATGAACCTCCAAGCTTTTTTTTGAGGAATGATAGAGGTATTATTATTGCGATCCACTCGTTTCCGGTTGCGGCAGGGTTCAGAAGACATCCGGGAGTTGCATGTCGCACTTGTCAATAATGACTACGATTACTCGCTAGCTAGCCTTTGTAAACCTCAGACCCTAAACCCTATACCCTAAACCCTAAACCCTAAAGTGTGGGAGAGCGCATTCGCTGCGGATCCTGAGCTTTTTGGCGCAAAGTCCAGCAACTACGCGATCCTTCAATCAAGGCATAGGGTTTAGGGTTTAGGGTTTAGGCATCTCTTAGATGATGTCCGAATAGGAACCCTCAAATACCTAAAGTCAGTAGTTAATGGGTTTGGGAGTCTTTTAGAGCCTCTGTAAAGCACACACAGATACCCCTTTAATGCCCATGAGAAATCCTACAAGACCCCTCTACAGCCCTTCTTGGAGGTTCATGGGTAGTTACACAAGGGGTTATAAGTAGGCTTACCATAATTCTAGCCCCTCTCAGGGGACTTATAACCCTACTTATAACTACCCATGAACCTTTAAGTGCACCTCGCCCCTCCCCAAACCCCTGAACCCTAAACCCTAAAAACTCAGAGCCTTAAACCCTAAAACCCTGAACCCTGAACGCTAAACTCTAAACCCTGAACCCTGAACAGCACTACTGTAGGAGCCTTAATAGTTAGAATAGGGTTCGGGGTATATTATACTATAATTATAATACGAAACCCCGAAAACCCTATTCTAATTATTAAGGCCCGTACTCTTAGACCCTAAAACCCTGAACCTTAAACCCTAAAGCCCTGCACACTAAACCCTGAACCCCAAACCCTGGTAAACCCCAAAACCCTATACAGCCCCACGCCGCTCAGGTATGTCTACCACGTCCAAGTCAACGCCGCCCAGCAGGGCCGCAGGTTTGCCCCAGCTGGTGGAACCTCATGGGCTTTAGTGGGTTTAGGGTTCAGGGCTTTAGGGTTTGGGGTTTAGGGCTTCCTTAGCACCTGGGTTGGCGATTTGGTTTAACTACTTGCCAAGGTCAAAGGTCAAGAAGAAAGTGAACGTGAAGCTGAAAGGGTGTTCTATAAGGGGTCGGTAAGGGCTCCGTAAGGGTTGACATTGGCCGAAGAAGATTCAAGTCTAGCAGCGTTGGGGGTTTGGGGTTTTCGGGACTTGCAAGGCTTGAGGTCAACCAGCAGCCGAGGCCCTAAACCGGAAAACCGAAACCGGGGAAAAGCTGAGAGGAGCTGTGCCCTAAAGCCTTGAAGCCCTAAAGCCCTAAAACCAAAAAGTGGGTCAACGAAAGCACTCGCCACCCCCTGCCGCCAAGTTCTGGGTGGTGTGGCTTGAGTTTTTGCTCTACTGCGACGAGACTATGATATTTCCACATCCGAGTACAAACTCACCTATATATGATTTGCATTATCGATCTTAGCGGCTTGTACTTCTGGGCGGTGGAGGTACAACATCTGAATGTGTCAGGAATACTCACAAGACAAGAATGAAAAATAAGACGACTGAAGATACAACAGATAAGCAGAATGACGGTGTTGATAAGAATCAGTGCCGTCATCGTTTCCGCTTGTGTGGCAGTCGCAGTTAAAACAGCACGAGTGGTAGTTGTTATAGTAACAGCTGCAGTTGTAGATGTGTGGAGAGGATCAGCTGGGTGTTGCAAAGAGAGCCACTAAACCCTAAACCCTAAACCCTATACCTTAAACTCTAAACCCTAAACCCTAAACCCTAAACCCTAGCAGCAGCGCACATGCTCATGCAACCGATCTGGCGTCAGGCGCACCTACCGCGCTCACGGCCGCATCGGGCCATACATGCTCCCCGGCGGAATTAAGTCCTGAAGCCCAACCCTAGGTAGTATTATTAGGGGT
>CAJNDV010035505.1:0-13127 GCA_905221635.1 Symbiodinium sp. CCMP2456
CCCAGGTTACATCTCAAGGGGGGGGGAGTTAGGATTAGGGGGGACCCTTGAAGATTTAGACCCTCTGGTTTAGGGTTAGGGTTTAGGATTTAGGGTTTAGGGTTCAGGGTTTAGGGTTTAGGGTTGAGGGTTAGGGGGAATTTTTTGGGGATATAGACCTCTCAATAAGGCCCCTTTTAAGAGGGCAAAGAGTAGGGGTTAAGAAGGGTCCCCTTGAACGGGTCTCCCGAATACTACCTTGGAGGGGGCTTGGACGTGCTGGTGTGTTGTTGGGTTAATGTGGGTTTGAGGCTGGCGTTTTGGGTTTTAAGGCTTTAGGTTTTAGGGTTTAGAGTTCATGGCTTCATGGCTTTAAGGCTTTAGGGTGTAGGGCTTCAGGGTTTAGAGATGCGTGCAGACTGGAAATCCCGAATATCTCATGGTAGCGCAGCAGCAATGATCGCAGGAGTTGTGGTCGTAGCAGCTAGCAGGTAGCAGTGAAATCGCAACGCTCGTCGCAAAAGCAACGGATAGCAATATTGTGGTCCGAGTCATGAGCATTTAGTTGGTACGTAAGTCTACCGAAAATCCTGTCATCATCTAGCAGATGCCTGAGCAGCCTTAGCGTTCGCACTGACGGCGAAAACCACCACTACCGCCACCACCACCGCCACCACCAACAGCAACAACAGCCACAGCAACAGCAGCAACAACGACAGCAGCAACAGCAACAACAACCACAACCACAACCACAACCACAACCACAACAACGACGACGACGACGTGACGACGATGACAACAACCACAACAACAACCACAACTTCAACAGCAACAGCAGCAACAACGACGACCACTGCAACCAACAACCACCACCACGACCACCATCGACCACGATTACCACAGCCACGGCCACAACCACGACCACCAGCACCGCCAGCACCACAACCACTACGACGAAGACGACAACGTGCTTTCCAATTCCTGCACCAGGATGTTGGCTGTGTCTTGCTAGGCCCATCGCTCTTCGGCCTTGCCGAAGATGACAATTGGCACGAAAACCTCTAGCAGAAGCCCAGGCTTGCAAAGTTCGCTTCCAGTCTCGAAGAAGGACTTCCCAAGTTGAGCTTCAACGAGTCAGAACGTGCCACCCGCAGATCGTGGCCATACTCAGATGCACTGAGCCACTCACATCCGACAAGGCCTCGGCTAGGTTTCGCGTGCGCAGAGTTCCCTTACCCCAGTGACATCTGACATATACTTCTACAGGCAAAGTCGAGCAGACGGCCAAGGCTTACCTAGAATGCATATAGTGAGTCTCTTGAAAGGTCGGCCAGGGTCGGCAAGGCAGCACGCCTTTTTCGCCGCTGCTTCTCCTCCAGATGAAAGAGAAGTGAGTCTCAGGTCTTGCTGAACTGCAGGAAGATCCTGCGAGACTCCTGACAGGGATTTGGGAGTTTCCGAAATTAGGGTACCTTATTTTGGAGTCCTTACAATAGGGATCCTACTATTTAGGCTACTATATTAGGGTCTCCTATTTTCGGAAACCCCCATTTAGGGCAGCTGCTTTCATGATCCTGGCGGATAGTGCATGAGTTAACACGGGGGTAAACATAGCGGATTTGAAAGCTCCCGGCACTCCAAGCGTCAACCCTAAACCCTAAACCCTAAACCTACATCCCTAAATGCTAAAACCCTACACCCCCTAAAGGCTAAAGCCGTATAGGCCCCTAAGCCTTAATCCCTGTAGATGACAAGCCCTACTTGGAGGACTATGGGACTTAGTCAGTAAGGTTATAAGTCCCCTACTTGGGGTTATAAGTATAGTTACCTTAATTATAACCCTACTTACTAAGTCCCATGATCCTTTAAGTAAGCTTCTCCGGCCTGCAGTCTCTGCTGCGGCTGCGTCAATCGGAGTACCAGGCCGAACTGTGCCAGGTACGCCATCTCGTCGAACTCGTTTCCCTCCGTGACTTGGGCGTAGGGCTTCGGGTTTAGGGTTTCGGGTACTGGGGGGTATATACAGTGTTTGGGGCGATTGCGATTTAGACAGTGTGGGGTTGATGGATTGAAGTTCTGTAGGGTGGCATGAGTTTCGAAAACGTTCGTGCAAATTCCTCGCCCTGTCTGAAGAGCGTCTGACTTTAGGGTTGTATAAGCCCTAAACCCTAAAGTCAGATGCTTCAGTACATCCACTAGCCCCAAACTCGATGCCGCCAGGCAAACTGCGCAACTTCTCCGTCAGCAGCAAAGCAGCACCAGAGGGCCCAGACAAGTTTGGGTTTTGAGGTCCAGGGCTCAGGGTTTAGGTTTGAGAAGGCCCATGATCCCAACTTTCAGCCTTCGTACCCGACGCACCTGCACGAAGATTTTGTAGAAGCGCTCCAGATCTTTCATGCCACCTTTCGAAGAGGTTCTAGGGTTTAGGGTATGAGCCTAAACCCTAAACCCTGAACCCTAAACCCTAAACCCCAAGACCTAAACCCCGAACCCTCAACCCTAAACCCTAAAAGGCATGGCTCAGGAATCATGAGAGTAGCAACAAAAAGAATTATCACGGTTGGAAGAGTATACTTCATAAGAAGGTACTTTGAATACTTGTAAAATAAGAACACGAATGAGAAAACCAACAAGAATAATAATAAAAATACTAATGAGAAGGATAACAAGAAAACGAATAGTACTACTGAGAAGAGTCCTTATATAATCATAGCAACATGACCAAGAAGAAAAATGGTAATGGTAGACATACTGACAAGAACGATCAGAAGAATGGGAATCATGACAAGAGTGCGAATAATCAACCACCAAGAACAAAAATGAGAAGAAGAAGAAGAAGACGCATAGGAATAATACGCATACTGACAGAAATACTAACTATAATGAATTATAACTGTTAATATACATACTAACATGAATACTAGCTATAATAGTTCATAGTGGTAGTCTTCCTTCTTCCTGGCCTCGTAGAGTCAGCTGCCTGGCTGCCAGGTGAGATCGAATCTCAGCGATGCCCGGCCGTCTGGTGGAGAAAGCGCCATCCTCTGTGCCTCTGGTGTGGATATGGTACGGTAGCTGCTTTTTGAGTCATAGTCTAGATCCTCTACTCAGTACAGGTATATGGGGATGACAGGTGTATGACTACATCATACTCTAGATACACAGTACAGATACAAGAAGATCTGCGTATTTTTGCATGTGTACATGTGCACGAACGCACCCAAGTATATCCGAATTATCTGTATGTCCGCGTACATGTAAGCAGACAGGCAGAGAGCTGTATTTCATGCACCTATACATACACATACTACCGTTCTGCCATTCACTCATTTATTCATTCATAAAGTTCATTCCGTCTGTCATTTGTAGGTATCTCTGCACCTGTCGTTTTGTTTATGTATTTGAGATTCACTTGTACTTATATATACGTGCATATATATATATATATACCCGCATACATATACCGCTTTACACCCGTATAGGTGTATGTATATGCCGATACGTATATGTACGTGTATTTATATATATATATATACATGTATGTATACATACAAACCTATCTATATACATATGTGTGACTTGACTTATCTCGTGTATCTTAAGCTCGAACCTATGCCTATGCGAATATATACAAATTCATTATTTTATGTGTGTGTGTGTTTGTCTGCATACGCATACATATACATATATATACATGTAAGTGTGCGTATATGTCTGCATAATCTCCTATACATGTATGTGTATATGTATATATATATATATTTGTGTGCAAATACACCTATATATATACACACATATATATGTATATATATATATGCATTAAGATGTTTATAAAGAACACACACACACACAGAGAGCTGCCAGATGCTGATGCTCTCGGTGTTGATGCTAGGCCCCCAACCGTGACCTGTACACAGCAGCTCGTATTTCTGGCGCCAGCTGTCAAAGCCGCAGTTGGCATAGTGGAGCACCACCTGACAACCGGGAACACCCTGCTTCATCGGCTTAGGGTTTGGGGTTTAGGGTTTAGGGTTTTGGGGTGAACCTCAATGCAATCCAATGCTCAGCCGCGAGCTGGCGCTCCGGGCCCTTTGCAAAGCAAGGTGTACAGCGTCATGCCTGGCCAAAGGAGCCAGGTCACGGCAAATCCGTCTGGAGACTCTTCAAGGACCTCTCTACTTAGTTCACTTCCGAAGCTTCCCCAGAGTGCCCCTAAACCCTAAACCCCTAAATCCCCAGAGTGCCAAGGCTGCAGGCCGGAATCTGAACTCTGGTGCCAAAGCCTAGTTGACAGAAGGACCTGGGTTCTGGAGGGATCCAAGCCAGTACTTGGAGGACCATGGGACTTAGTAAGTAAGGTTATAAGTCCCCTAATTGGGGTTATAAGTATAGTTACCTTAGTTATCAGTTATAACCCTACTTACTAAGTCCCATGATCCTTTAAGTACCCCAAGACACAACTCGGTCGTAGCCCCAGCTGCACCTCCGTCGCGCAAGAAGCCATGAACTCCTCACGTCTCGTCAGGGGGGCTTGGATTGAGTGCTTATAGGGTTTAGTATAGGATATGGGGTTCAGGGTTGGGCGTTTCGTGCTTAGGGTTGCAAGGTTCGGGGTCTGGGATTCTAGGGTTTGGCATTCGGGGTTTTATTTAGGGTTCTAGGGTTTGGCCTTTGGAGTTTAGGGTTTAGGGCTAATATAGGGGCCTAAAGAATTACCTATACTATTTTGGAGGTTCCCTAATATAATTAGAGTATAACGGCCCCAAAACCCTACATTACTTGCCCCTAAACCCTGATCCCCAAACTCCCCAACCCTAAACCCCAGAGCACATCTCTCCCAAAACGCTGCATCTGGAAAGCTAATGTCCTCAACCCTACTTTTTTTGAGGGTTTGAGTGGGTGAGATGCGAAGGCTGTCCATAAGGAGAGTGCAGGCTTTTTGTGGCGAGGCTTCGGATTTATTGACACCTTTGTTCAAGGACACTGAAGTAGTGTAGAACAAACTAACTCAGATTTCACGAGTCCAAATTAGACTACATGTCGGCGTCAAGCCCGGCAGTCTTCCACCAAAATTGAAGCCATACCCTAACCCCCCAGATACCTACTATATAGGGTACTAGAGCCCCTAGGGCCATTTATAGTAGGTACCTGGAGGGTTAGGGTAAACCCTAAACCCTATATGGGTAGTTCTCTAAATTAGGGTCCGTTTCGGGGTTCCCAATATAGTACGGCACCCTTATAAAAAGGACCCTAAAAGGGACCCTAGTTTAGAGAACTACTCTAAATCCCCTTCTGCGGCCAGGTTGCTGGCATCCTCCCCGAGACTCCATCGGGATGGGTCTGGGCGGATGCGCTGCACGGCTACTCGGTGCCCGACCTCTCGGCAGGTGCCCTGGACCGTAAAGGGCTTCGTAGAGCCTGGCGACATTGAGTTTCAGATCTGCAGCGTAATACAGTTTACCAGATCCAGAGTCAGTTTAATAGGTTCCAAGGACGTATAAGGTGTCGGGTTTAGAGGGGAACGGTTTAACTAGGGTGTCCTGAAGGCCTCCGCACAACAAATGTGGGTGTTGCGGGTAGTCTAGTTCTTTGCAGGCACATCCGTCCAAATGCATGTATACTCGGGTGAGCCCGTCCCCCAAGACGTGGGGATTGAACTGAGAAACCCGAGCAGCTGAATGCACCCTGAACGGCCCCTTATAAGCCCTAATTCGCCTAAACTTTAAAAAAAACCCTCAAGTGCCGTAGATCCTAATACACGGGCCTTAATAATTAGACTAGGGCTTGGGGGGGTATATTATACTATAACTAAAGAAGGAACCGGCAAAACCCTATTCTAAGTCTTAAGGCCCCTACATTCCTTCCACATCCCAGGCGTGCTTCGGACATCCACGGATCCGGTGGTGCTAACTCTGGTCGAGCGCTCCTCCCTTCTGGAACGAGATGCTGAGAAACTTAGTAGCTGAGTGAGTACACTTCACCCTAACCCTCCAGGTACCTACTATATAGGGTACTGGTGCCCCCAGGGCCCTTTATAGTAGGTACCTGGAGGGTTAGGGTTACACTTTTGGGGATAATAGGATCCCTTATAGAACTGAAAATGTACACCTTTAGGGGCTTATGAACTCAGCAACTAAGGAAAGAGGCGATTCTGGTGGAGCGGCTTTGAGCGCAGCCGACGGCCGCAGGCAGACGTTTGCGGCTATTTGGGGCTGATAAGGGTTAAGGTGGAGCACGTCTCAACCTGAATGCTAAGATTCTTCAGGGTTTATCAGGGCTTCTGGAAACTTACTGTTTGCAATCGGCAACTTGTGTTCGGAGTGCCCTTGACACCGACGCGCCCACAAAATCACAGCCCCATTGCTCCACCGAGAAATAGGCTCCTCGATTACAAGCCTCACCGAGGAAGCCGAGGAAAATATTACTTAGAATGAAATCATGGGTCCGCCGCGAAGCCCCTAAACCCTATACACCTTGAGCTCTGAACCTCCAAACCCTAAAAAGAAATATGGGGTTTCCAAAGCGGGTCTCTCTCAAAACCGGAAGCGCCACAATCCTCCTCGCAGGCCCCTAAACCCTAAACCCTACACCCTAACTATTCTTGTCCAGAGCAATCTTGGCCCCTTACACTGAGCCCAATGCGGTAGCCGAAGATCTCTTCCTTGATCCTCCTAGAACCTAAGCCCCGTTACATATAATATACATATATATATATAATATACATATATATATATATAATATACATATACATACCCGTAAACCCTAGCCCCTAAACCAGTGCACCTCCGAAAAGGGGAGTGTCCTATCTGCACAGAAAAGGGGCGCAATGCACTTTAAACAAAAACCCTAAACCCTAAACCCTATACATATACATATATAGATGCTGCAGAAAGTTTAAGCAGTAAAGGCCAGACACCCCTAGTGGTGACCCTTAGACAAAAACCGATTCGAAACCTGCGAGCTCCAGAAAAAACAGTTTAGGGTTTAGGGTTTAGGATTTAGGGTTTAGGGTTAAGGGTTTAGGGACCCGAAGTCCACCGATCCTTGCAAGGCTTGGGTTGCTCCGAAGACCGGATCTCTGGAAGAAGTACTGACTGGATGGAGCATTAAGGTTTAGGGTTTAGGGGTGTTTAGAGATTTTTGGCAGGTTTAGGGTTTAGGGGTGTTTAGGGTTTAGGGTCTCTCTTGGGGCTGTACCAAGAAGTGCTTTCTGCAGCTGGAGAATCTCCGTGCAGCAGAAAGGTCTCGGCGTGTACAGAGCCGCACATCTACAGGAATCTACAGCCTCCATTATGCCATTGCGGTTCTTTTTGTGTGGTTTAACTGTTTAACCGACTGACATAGGGGCCTTAATAATTCGAATAGAGTTTGGGGGGGGGGGTATATCATACTATAGTTATAATAAGGAATGCCCAAAACCCTATTCTAATCCTTAATGCCCCGATCCCATACGGTACCACATATTTAAATACTAGGATCCTATAATAACCGCTCAACCAACTAAATATTTAGTAGTTAGGATCCATAAATGTAACCTTCTTTTGTCGAGCATGCCAAAGTGCGTGTCTCCTGCAGCCTTCGACGTGGGAGTCGCAACATGAGGGGTCCCTGAAAATTTGAGGCATCCTTGCAGTCAGTGTAGGGGCCTTAATGATCTTAATAGGGTTTTGGGGTCTATTGTACTATAATATTAATAAGGAGCCCCGGAAATAGTATAGGGAATCATTTAGGCCCTATGTTACGGGTCGGACGACTTAAGGTATCTTCTAATTACGGGGGAGTCTCTGATGGAGTTCTGAAGTGGAGCTCAGTTGTTTCGGTGTGGCGGGTGGAGTTTGGATGGATGGTCGCGGGTCTCGACATCTTGCTGTACGTTCGCGAAATCGACCAGTCCTATTTGGAAGCCTCTAAAGCTGCTCCTGTGTTGACGAACACACATCCCCAGAGTGCAGCATCCATATGGTATCAGTGGGACCGTCTAAAGCAGGCCGTCGTCCGTCATTTGCACGCCTGGTGCGCTGATGCAGCTGCTGACCATGTAGAGGCACACGCACGGTCGGGCTTATGGGGTTGGTTCTAGGATGCAAGCTTATTCACCGTCAGTAGACTAGACTTGTCATGAGTCGCACTCCTACAGATGAAACCTACAGGTAAGACCCGAAGTGCCTCATCTTAAAGTGGATTCAGTACCCTCCAGCTCTGGGGAGTAATGATGCTTCAGCTTGGCAGCTTTCGACGTGGTTGCAAGGTGAAGGTGGTTGCAGGCAGAAGTGCCCTCGCTTCAGAGACGATGGTCTTGTGGCGTGAAAGTTCGCCAAACGCCTCAGCTCGTGTGAAGCCTTTCCGGAACCGGCCGACCCCTTTACCCCAAGCGTTTAGGGTTTAGAGTTTAGGGTTTCGTGAACATCTAGGCTCAAATCTCAACTTGAACTAGTAAAGTAGTATCTCGCCAAAACCCGATGGCGCCGCCTTCCCCAATCTCGGCCAGCTTGCTTGCTTTGTAAGCGTGTTCTATCAGCTGCTGCAGGGCCAGGGGATCGGAGCTGAAGCTACATGTTCAGCACTTGCAAAAGAGCAGCTTCCAAAGCTTCAGCAATGAAACCATGACCTCAAACCCTGTAAGGTATTAATCCAGAATCCCGTCTGGTTATTACAAGGCCTCACCATACGAAAGAGGGGGTCCTTAATCAGAAGCCCGCAGCACCACGGCCGCGCTGAGGCCGCCCTCACCTTTAACGAGACCTTGCAGCCACAGGCAGGTGGGTTGCAGTGCGGGCTCCAGGGCTTGATAACGCGCCGTGAAGAGGATAGAGCATCATAACAAGGATGACCCCGCACTCACGGTAATCCCACGGGCGCTTCGGAGGGAAACTTTCCCACGGTCCCACGGTCATTGAAACACCTAGTCCGAAAACCTACGCGTTTAGGATTTAGGGTCTCCCCTGGTGCTGGCCGGCACGTCAGTCCGTGCTTAAAAAGGGCCAAACACCGGTGCGACGGGTCCTCAAACAAGGTGCCTGAAGGTCTTATCATGCGTCAGCTTTTGTAGACATGCACTTAAGAGTCTTAGGCTGAAACCCTGCACTGGCAGTTTTGGGGTGTTCAAGGGGTCGTGGGGGCACGGGTTTCGACTTTTTGTGGTACGAGTGGGTGAAGGAAATTCAGCTGAAAACCGAAGGCAGCCTGCACCGGGCAGCGCGTTTCCCCCGGCCCAAAGTTCATTGCGGAAATTCGATATTGACGACGGAACTGGGGTTCTAGTTGGTACAGCCAGTTCTTGTTCCTGTACTTAGGGCGTAGTGTTCAGGGTTTATCCCCAACACCCCAATCCCGCGATAACTAAGCACTGCAGAAGAGGGCTATAACTGGAGGATTGGACGTCCACCCTGAAACGCCAAACAGAAACGGTAAGTGCGACTGTCAAACATACAGCCCTAGAGTCCTTAAGATTGGAGCCCTATCAGGACCTAAGGCGGAGGATATCCTGGCATATAACTCCATTATGAAGGCGCCCAAAAAATCATCAGGGCCCCTAAACCCTAAACCCCTACGTAAGCCCCAATTGAGGCATGTGCCAACACTGCTTGGCTGCTGATGGAGGTCGCCGCCTACAGGCTGCAGGAAGGTACTATTTAAGGTTTAGGGTTTAGGGTTTAGGGTACTATAGGAGCCGACATGGGAGTTGCCGAAAATTAGGGGGTACCCTATTTGGGGGGTCTTATAGTAGGGATCCTACTATTTAGGTGCTATATTAGGGTCCCCTATTCTCGGAAGCCCTCACATGACTACCAATACTATTTGGGCTCCTCTTTATCCCGTGCCTCCAGCAATGGCCCAGCTCGTTCACTACGGATCCGTTTTAGGGTTTAGGCTTCGCGTGGGGTTTAGGCCATAGTCCTTTGTGAGATTGGCTTCTCACGACTGAGTTAGGAGGCTTACACAGAACGCCATGAATGAGAGCCTGAGAATGCCGTTGCATCCCATGCTTATTGGTGGATGCGCAAGATTCGCAACTTCAAATTACCGGTTGTGGTATTTCCCCCCTGCCAGTACATGATGATCAGAGCTCACCGTGCTTTAGGGTTTTCACTTCGTGGTTCAGGGTTTTGGTTCAGGATTTAGGGCGTGGGATTTCTATTTAGGGCTTGATATGGGGTCGGAAAGATTATTAAAAATATCCCCTTATCGTCCCTACATAATATTCTGGCATAATAGGCCCCACCCTAAACCCTAAACCCCAAACCCTAACCCCCTATTCCAATCATTCGGTTCTCTTAGCCCTTCGCATCCTTCCTGGCCCAGGATTGGACTCGTGCCATGGCCATCCTCGTTGAAGGACTGCTTTTGGGGTTTGAAACAGCAAATGCAAACCTACGGCCCCCCAAGAAAAGGCCCTCAAAACGCAATACCTTCAGACCCAAAAGCCCTGAAAGCCCGAAACCTTGCATCCCTACACACTTAGACTCCATATCCTCAAGCCTCATCCGTGCATCTGAAATCTGACCGTCGCATCACTTTGCACAGAGTGCCTCGCAAAAACCTGCGTGTTGCATCGGCCATCATCCAAAGGCGAACAAATTCTTAGGGTCCCCCGGAATAACGGTTGTAGTATGGTCTTTCAGGCTTCGCCGGTGCGGTTCGGGTTTGGCTTTTAAGCTAAGGGCCCTTGACGACGCAGCACGGGTTCATGAACTGCTCAAACCCTCAACCAGACCCTTCTTTGCCACGACAGCCTTAAAACTCAGTGCTGTCCGTCCCTTACCATCCCCGTTTAATTTTTTCATGTGCTCTTAGCAAAAACTCGAGTCTAGGTGCTCAGAACTTGCGAAACTATCGCAAGGAGTTTCCGAACGCCCTGAACAAGAGATGTAGTTTTGGATTTCGACGTTTAGGGTTTAGGCTTAGGGTTTTCTGGTTTAGGTAGACCCCACGCAGTAAGCGAGAATTCTACGGTCCTCGCAGGACGCTGATTTTGGCAACTCCCCCCACCGAACCGGAAGCCCCCAACAAGACTCTGGGGCTTACAGGGCTCCAGGATTTCACGGCCTCGGTGAACATTTTGAGTGTGCACATACCCAATTCAAAATTATCCGGCAACTTAGCTTCATGTAGAAGGGGGAGTTCTAACACTGACCTGCGATGCTATGTATATACTAGAACTATATATATATATATATATTTATATTTATATTTATATTTATATTCATGTTGTTCCATGTATTCACGTTTATTCATGTAAACTGATACACACACATATATATATATACACAAACATATGTACATAGATATAGATATGTGGTATGATATGCTGTATCACATTGTGCTTCTCTGTATGGCACTGCTCGTGGATGCATTGTACCAGTCTATACTGTCATATTATATGACATCGCAGGATGTAGTATGGTGTAGTAATAGGTAACATTTTGCCAAAGGCTAAATCCGATATATGCAGACGCCTCGTGACGCCTATGTGGTTCCACTAGTAGTCAGTCCCCTGGTTTTGTTGACGAGTGGTTGGCAGGCCGCAAAGCTCTGGAAAGGGCCGGCAAAGAAGGATCTGTGGAGGAGCGATACTGTGCAGTATATCGGATCCACGTGAAGAGCGTGGGATTACTCTACTGTTCAGGGTTTAGAACAGCGTTACGTGTTTGGTGGTCTGGTTTGGTTTTCAAGTGCTGATTTGGGGCTTTGGGCTTGGGCACCCCAAACATCCAAATGCCCTGCAAACTGCAATCTCATGACCTGCGTAAACCTTAACCCAAAACCGCCGTCACGTGCGGGGCACGGCAGACTTACAGAGCTCGGGGTCCGAAAGTCAGGGCATCAACCTGATACTCACATTGTTGAACTCCCAGAAGGCAATTCCTTGCAGCCGGTCTATGCGCATGCTCGATGGCCAAAGCCGCAAATATTTCAAACTTCTGAGGCGACTCACACATTGAATACGCCTTCTGCATCATGCGTCTCACGCATTTTACGCAGTTGACGGAATTCAGGGCTAACAAGGTCTAGGTTTTCGCATCCCGCGCATCCCGAATGTACCTGGAAACAAAAGCATCCCAACAGGATGCGTGGCTCTTGAAGAACATGGGCAGCCGCTCAGCAAGATGCAAACCCTGTGCGTGTTTGTTCTGGAGTTTCTTTGAAGCTTCCTGGGTTATTAGGCAGATTGCTTTTGGGTGATTCCGTATCACTGCATGCTTTAGATGTATAAATGAAGTAAGTGCTTGAAAACTGTGGAGTACGAGCAGCAACAACGGGTTGTGTGATCTGCTCGTCCTTCGAAGCTTCGTACTGTGGAGACATGTAGACCCTTATAGGTCGGACTATTGTCGGGTTTAGGGTTATGGGTAGTTCTCTAAATTAGGGTCCCTTTTAGGGTCCTTTTATGAGGGTGCCGTACTATATTGGTAACCGAAAAAACCCTAATTTAGAGAACTACCCATATAGGGTTTAGGGTTTACCCTAACCCTCCAGGTACCTACTATAAAGGGCCCTAGGGGCTCTAGTACCCTAGGGAACATACCCTTATACATGCTAGCACCCCCAACAAAGAAGATGCCTCTCCTTTGCAGAAGCCCCCACCTCGAAGCACAGTTAGGGTTTAGGGGTTTAGGGGTTTAGGGGTTAGGTTTTAGGGTTTAGGGGTTTAGGGGTTTTAGGGGTTGAGGGGTTTAGGGTTTAGGGTTTAGGGTTTAGGGGTTTTAGGGGTTTAGGGGTTTAGGGTTTAGGGTTTAGTGTTTAGGGGTTTAGGGGTGCCCATCCTTTCAACAACGAACAGAGCCATGTGCGAGGCTGGTATACCGACTTGGGCAAGTACGCGGAGGTGCCCTCTAACCCCTGCCTTACTTTTTTATGGTTTTGCAAATGGGCTCATCTTTGTGTGTGTAAATATACATGTAGGCATAATATACATATACAGAAACTAAACATACATACACACATCATACATGCATGCATGCATGCATGCATACATACCTGGATGTGCATGTACATATGAGTATGGTGGGTCTCATCACGACTGCACTTCTAACCCCAGTTACGACGTCCCAGATTCTTCAAGCAAGCCCCTATGTTTCGTAGTTGTGGCAATTGCTGGGTTGCGGACCATGTCCGAAGCTTGGGAGTTTAGGGTTTAGAGTTTTAGG
>CAJNDV010035505.1:13485-25784 GCA_905221635.1 Symbiodinium sp. CCMP2456
TAGGGTTTGGGGTTTGGGATTTAGGTCATGAGCACAATATTATAATCATGGCCACGGTAGCCTTCATCATGAGTATATATCATAATCGTACATTCTCATGGCCATGACTAGAAGAATAATGACAATCAGAAACTACTTACTTAAAACCATAATCGAATTTCTCAAAACCAGAATCAAAAGATCAATCAGAATTATCGTAATCACCGTCAGCCCAGGAGCAGTGTGGCCGAGGTCCGAAGCAACTTTCATCGTCGCTCGAATCATCGTCTGGAGCCTCGCTGCTGGAGCCCGCTGTGCTAGCACTGCTATTGCTACTGTGTTGGTTATTATTACTACTAGTATTACTATTATTGCAAGGGCAGCTTCATCGTACCTTGCGTCTTGCTATTGCTACTCCTTCTCAGTATCATGCATTTTCAGTCTCATTCATATGACTTGTCTTGTGCTTTCTTTTTGTTCTTAGCAGTGTTGTCACTATAAGAATAATTACCAAACTCTTACTGATAGCATTTCTGATGGTCAGCATCTGTTTTTGCTGCTACTGTTCTAATGGCTGCTTTTCAGCTCAACTCGGATGCCCTCATGAAGCAAGACTCCCTAAAACATATTCAGGAGCCTATTACAACTTAAGGTCTATTCCTGAAACTACCCTAAACCCTGAACCCTGAACCCTAAAACCTATTCCTGAAACTAACGGAGTTTCTCCCTTCCCGGCCTGGCGCATCTCGACGGGATTCAGCTTCACCTGCTCTTCTAAACCGTGGTGGAGCTCGTGACGTTGGGTTCTGAGGGTTGGGGTTTAGGCCCTTCAGGTTTACGGTTCAGGCTTTAGGGCTTGAGGTGCTTAGGGCTTAGGTTTGCGGGGCTTTTAGGGTGTTGGCTTTGGGGGTTTGGGGGGTTTGGGATTCCAGGGTTTCGTGGTTTAGGGTTTGGAGGCGGCTTAAGCACGTGGCAGACTCGCCTTCAGTTGCTCCAGGACCGGAGTTCGCTTTGCGGCCTTGCTGCAACACATTCAAGTCTCCGCTCATGACGAGTTTTCTCACTTAGGCTGGCTGAACTCAGCTCCCGTCGATGTCATGCATGACGGACAGCAGCCTCCGCAGAGCATGCCGCTCCTCCGCGCATCATAAAAGCCGGTGAAAGCAGCGCCGCAAAAACTCGGTGGCTGCCCCGAGTGGGCAAACTTGAAAAACCCTAAACAAAACCCAAAACCCTAAAAACTCCAAAACCCTAAAAACCCCAAAAACAATAAACCCCCAAAGCCCTAAAAAGAACCCAAAAACAATAAACCCTAAACGAAACCGAAACCCCAAAACCCTCTCCTTGCGCGGGAGCCTCTTGAAGCTATGCGCGTGGCCGCCTGGGACGGCGTCGGCGTGCTGGCGCGTGAAGAGATCCTGACAGCTTTTAGGGTTTAGGGTTGGCGCGTGAAGGGATCCTGACAGGCACTAAAACCAGCGCTGGAGAGCAGATATGGTATAAAGCATCATCATGGGTCCCTAAACCCTAAACCGTAAACCCAAAGGTATACTGTAAAGGAGCCCTAAGGGTGCAAGGACCCAAAGAGAAGGATTTCAAGGTCCGAAAACCAGTCAGACTATGGATTTTGGGGCCTTAAACCTTACTGTTTGGGTACTCGGACCCTCTGAAAGTATAAAGCAACATCATGTAGTAAGAGAAAGCAACACGCAACATACTATAACAGTAGTATAGAGCACTAAACCCTAAACTCAAAACCCTAAACCCAAAACCCAGACTACAATGCACGGCAACCGTCCGGCTCGAACTCTTCGTCTTCCTCAGCCACCTCCCCGGAGGAGAGGATCCGAGGCTCAACGCCCAGCTCCTGAAAGCTCAAGAAAGGCTCCGATGCGATCCGACGGCCTTAAAATATATTGCAACTTCAACATATATATATATATATATATATATAGAATATATACATATATACATATAGACATACATAGGTGTGTGTGATATACAACTGATAAAATATGACAACAGAATGCATAACATGACACTATAAGGGCAATGCCCATACAGTAGCCTAGCATCTGGTGTACTTGCAGGGAGTCCTCGAGCAGCATTGGGTTCATCTTGAAGAGGCTCACTTCCTGAAGCTCTCTGTCGACACATCCTTTTGGGGCTTAGGGTTTAGGGCTTAGTTTTAGGGGTTTAGGGTTGTTTAGGGCTTAGGGCTTAGGGTATCATGACAAATGATCGATATCGAAGACAAGCAGTATGCAGAAGTCTAGGCCGCAGAACTGCACGGGCCTCGAAAGGGTCGCCGGTTTCGAGGCTTTCCGGGGTGGCTTCCAGGTTCGCAAAGCGAACAGAGGTGAAGTGCAGCGGGACCTGCCCAAATCCACCACAGGATCGCGGGAGTCTGAGCTATGCGAAGCCCATGCTTGTGTCAGAAAGGGAGGGAGAGCTGTTGCGCTCTCTCTTGTTGGGTGTGGGATGCAATTCTAACAAAGTCCTTGCGAATGAATACAATGTTACAAAGACCACAGGGGGAATGTCAGGCTAAGAAGATCCTGGGGCGAAAAATGCGAACATGTGTTCCCTTTTGCCCGACCTGGCTGAAGAAGTTTGGGGATTCAGTAATTATACTTTCATATTATGCCATATTATACTTTCCTCTTATGTCAGATTATATTGTATTACATATTAAAAGCATGGATTATTCGACTCTAGCCAGTGTTCAGAAACATCCTTACAGCATTGCGCCTGGCCTCAGCAAAGAATCTCCGGGCATCTGCATGCCGCTCCTCGGACTATCGAAATCGTGCTGGTAACATGCGAAAGTTTCATTGCTAGGGCTAGTCCTGCCGCTGCTGCTACTACTGCTGCTTCAATAGCACTTGAGATCGCCAGCGCAAGCCCACGTGCGAGTTGCTATGCTCAGTCTTGGTGTGGTTGTCGTCAGTGTTGCTGCGCCGTGTTTGGAGGAGTAGTCTTCATCGCTGATGTAGTTTGGCGAAGGTGGTGATGATGACGATACTCACTTTAGAAACTGAGGCGATGATGGTGGTGATGATTCCTGGTTATGAGGACGAAGATGACGACCAAGATGACGATGACGATCGCCAACTTGCTTGTGGTGCTGGTGACGAAACTACTGGTTATCACAATGGTTGAGCAACAAACTCATTCGTTCGAAAAAATTCATAAGCTCGGAATAGTCCAGTAGCAGAATAAAGCGAAGCAAACGACTTGCAATGATGCTGATTTTGAATCTGCGGTCGAGGCTATCGGATGCATTCGCTCGGTGCTACGTGGTCTCATCACAACACTAATGACAATGATCCGAGAAATACTGTTAGTAAGAGCAATCATCAATAATCGTGACCGTGAACAGCAGTGGCAAATCCTGTCTAGGACTCGTCTCACAAACACCGACCTTGTGATTCTACAGCGGCCACTCTAAAGCCTACTTGGAGGATGATGGGACTTAGTAAGTAAGGCTATAAGTCCCCTAATTGGGGTTATAAGTATAGTTACCTTAGTTATAACCCTACTTACTATATAAGTCCCATGATCCTTTAAGTAAACCCAAAACCAGCAGCGGTGTAGGCTTCGAGACCAGCCTGGTCAGGGAAGAACAGGATCTCATCTGCGTCGACATGCAGCAACCTGGCTACATGGGTTTAGAGCCAGGGTTTAGGGCTTTAGGGTTTAGGGTTCAGGGTTTAGGGTTCAGGGTTTTAGGGTTTAGGATTCAGGGTTCAGGGTTTTAGGGTTTTGGGTTTAGGGTATAGGGCGTTCTGCAAGTGACGGGTCTGATCATATAGGCAGCCTTGCATGACGGGATGCTGAATGTTACTGTACAATATTTGTGTAGGGATGGTAGCCTACTGCAAAGGTACCTGGGATTCGAGACTGAGGAACTCAAAGCGCAGTGTCCGAGAATGACTAGGAAAGGATGAGCAACCAGTCCAAAACAAGAGCAACAGTCCAAAACAAGAAACAGTACAGCCCGTCGAACGAACAAACATTGTGACGAAACAAAAATCATGACTCGAATCCGGGTACAAGACCTGAGGTTGCTGTAAAGGCACGGAGGAAGCTAGGTTTGCAATACTACAGTATCTCATGCTAACTAGTGGAGAAGTAACGTGGCTCGTCCAGTCTAGATCAAGAATAACCCTTGGCCGTATGCATTCAACATTCCGGTGTCGCTGCTCAGGACAAGGCCATTCGAAGCCCTCGCTCTGCGCTTCAAACAAGGCATCCTCGATGCAGAGCATTTGTCGAGCCTGACATCACGAGCGAAAGCTGATTTTGCAAACGTCGGGATGCTGTATTGGGAATGGTTGTTGCGACTTCAGCTTGAAGCTAAACGGAAATCACACATCGCTGACAGCTCTTTGCTACGTGCATTCCGAGATCTTTGCGCCCATCGCAGTGTTTCAAAACACGTATGTCAGTCTGAGGTCTTTGCATTCATCCCTTCAGACACTGTTTGGTGGCGACTAGACACACAGAGGCATGCCTGGACGTCTTTGATGTTTGCATCCAGATGGGCTGTCTCACCTGATCTGAGATCTGGCATGCCTTCTTTGCAAGTTCGCACACAGAGATTAAGGGACACTAGGAGCGACCCCTAGAAGGGACCCCTAATCCAAATACCTATATAATTATATAATCCTTATATACCTCTTATATAGCCTCATAAAGCCCCTATATAAGCCCAAGGGTCCCTTTAAGGGTCCTATAGCCCCTTGAAGAGAGCATGCCAGAGTCTCCGACTATGATCTCAGGGACAGGCGGTACAGCTCAAGCGTCTCATCCTCTCGCAAATAGTATCTTGAGCTCCTCGACGGTTTAGGGTTTAGGGTTTAGGGCTTAGGATTGCAACTTGAAGCAGCTGGTGGCACGCGAAGCAGAAGGCTACAGCCATTGGCATCCTCCAAACTCAACCAGTCTTCCCAGAAACACGCATGCAACCTCACTCGCATGATCATTACCATCATCGTCCCCGAATCCCATCTCACCACCATCATCATCACCACCATCTGGGGGTTTCCGAAAATAAGGGACCCTAATATAGTACCCTAAATAATAGGATCCTTATTATAAGGACCCCCAAGTAAGGTACCCCTGATTTTCGGAAACTCCCATCTGCAGCAGCAGTGGTATGTAGCAGCCGCCTGGTCATTATCAACTACAACAACATGGATCGGCCTTCGCACTTCACTCCACCATGCCTGCGCCAAGTGCAATTGAAAAGCTGAGGGCACAGGGTTTAGGGTTTAGGGGTTTAGGGGTTTAGGGGTTTAGGGGTTTAGGGTTAAGGGCTTAGGCTACAGGCTCGCCTCAGTGCAGCGAACGGCAACGGCCCTGCAGAGCATCCCCACTGGCCTGGCAAGCTGCCAAAGGGTAGGCGACATGAAGGTGACTCTCATGTGGGTAATTCTCCAAATCAGGGTTCCTTCTATGGGGCCCTTTTTATTAAGGGTGCCGTACTATATTGGGGACCTAAAAAAGGACCCTGATTTAGAGAACTACCCATGTGCTGCAGCAAGAAGACTACTGACTGACGGTCACCCAGAGCATCCACTGTGATGAGCAGCGCTGCTGCCAGTCGGACCAGTCTTTTCGTAAACCCTTCATGAACCGCAATACCAGCAACACTGATGCACTAGATAATATGTGTATAAATATATATATATATATACATATTATATATATATATATACATATTATATATATATATACATATTATATATATATATACATATTTTATATACATATGTATATATACATATAGTATAAGATATATATATATATATATATATTTATTTATTTATTTATTTATTTATATCCATATTTAAATTTAATTAAGGTATGTGTATATATATATATATAGCACAAAGCAAGCATCAAAGAATGCACGGCTGGCCCGGTTGGGAGTGGCTTTGCGAACTGCTCCACCGCAGCGATGGCCTGCGTATCAGCAGAGGGGGGTGGAATCGAGACAAAATGGAGGCCGTGGCACAGCATGGGGCTCCCCTCCAGGTTTAGGGTTTAGGGGTTTAGGGGTTTAGGGGTTTAGGGTTTAGGGTTTAGGGTTCAGGGTTTAGGGGTTTAGGGGTTTAGGGTTTAGGGTTGGTGGCTATCGCTGCGGTGGCAAGCAGAACTGGTCGGCTTCGAGGCTTTGGAAGACAGTACGAGACGGCCTCTTGCTCGCCGGGATCGTCTGGAGAGTCGAAGTAGATGACCTTGGCTTTGAAGTAACCAGGGAGAAAAAAGTCTATAGACTGTTATTTCATAGGAACAGGTCCCCAAAAAAGGTATTAAAGTATGGTGCTCCGAAGCCCAGTGGCGACTTTCTCGAAGCCGTTGGCATGATGATGAAGTATCAGGCTCTCCAGCATTCTGGGCGCGATTCCCCTGGAGCAGGTCACAATGCACGAAGACTCCAACTAGGAGAAAACACCAGCCCAAAGGCCCTGTATGGGTGGTTGTCAAAATTATGGTCCCTTTTGGGGTCCTTCTTATAATGCGGCACCTATTATTTAGGGTACCCCAAAGGGACCATAATTTTGACGACCACCCATATAAACCCTAAACCCTGAACCCAAAGCCTGAGGCCGTAGGAATCCTGGAACCCTCGGAACAAGGGAAGATTCTCAAAGCCTGGCCTCACCATGGAGGCCTCAGATTGCAAAGGCCCAAAACCGGGTAACAGAGCGGCCTTAATAGTTAGAATAGGGTTTGGGGGGTACATAATACTATAATTATAATACGGAACCGGGGTTCCTTGTAAATTCCAATTAATAATTAAGGCCCCAATATTACGCTTCCATGCCGTGGCATGCTGCGGCTTAGGGCGCGGCAACGCACAGACGCGGCAAGGGACGGTCCAAGTCACGATGGTCTTCATGCAGCAAAGGCGGTGCCTGAGGATCTTCAAGGAGTCGTCACCCGTAGGCCCCATAGTAGTTCCTTTTTGGGATTACCTAGTAGGATTCTAAATCTGAGCCCCAAAAAGGAACTACTATGGGGCCTATGGGTACACAAGATCGACGTCAGGATAAGTAAACAAGGAGGGCCTCAAAGATGGTTCCGTCCGGCGAATGCCAGCCACTCAACCTCGACAGCATCATTTCCCTTGACATCCCGACGACCGGCCGGCAAGACGCCTTTCTAGGAACCGCCGAGTCTGTAGCCATGCAAGTTCGACAAGTGACTTTGGCCTCAAGCCTGCCCCACGGCAGTCTCACAGCCGGTACTTGGCACATGCTCTGAAGCACTTAAAGGATCATGGGACTTAGCAAGGTAACTATACTTATAACCCAAATTAGGGGACTTATAACCTTACTTATACTTACTAAGTCCCATAGTCCTCCAAGCAGGCTCCACCTTTTCGAAGCTTCCGCCAAAGTACACCGTTGGCCTTCGGCAATGCAGGCTACATGGGACACAGTGCAGGGGCAATCCGGCACCTCAGCACACTGCAGCGCTTCGCTGTATTGCCATTCCTGCGGTGATGCGCGAAGACCAGTCTGTGGGTTCCAACGGAGTTGGGGCTTTAGGGCTTAAGGGTTGAGTCATTGAGAGGTGTTGAGGGGCTGTCCTCAAGGTTGGTGCTGCAGTGGTGGAGATAACGTGGCAAACCGAAACGCCGTCCATCCACAAGAACGAACCTCGAAATAGACTGAAAGCTGCAACAACATGCCACAACCTTCCCCGCGTACTCGTACATGTCTGGGAGCGAAGCACCGGGGAATCATCATCAGAATCCTGCAAACAGAATGTGCGATGCGCTTCAGCTCGCAGAATCCCTCGCCCTGCGCTTCTGAAAAAGTTGCCTCGCTTTCCGCCAGGACATTGCTCGCCCATACCTGCTTGACCACACTGCACAACACCTCAACCAACATGCGACTGAGAGCCTTCGGAAAGAAAAGTAAGCTCCCCATCTCAAGCCAGGGCGTAGCGGTTTTGCGCCAACTGCCTCGTCTTCGTGTAGCCGCGCCCACCCGTCAGAGAAGTCTCGAACGAGGACTACTTGGCCATACTCCAGCAGCCCGACCTGACAGCCCGGCTTGCTTTGGATTCTCGGGCCAAGCTTCACTGTCTTCCTTCATGAAGCCAATACTGCTACAATACTACTAGGGTAGTCCTGCGCTACTCTAACTCTAGTGGTTCTTGTGTGCTGTTCTACTCGTGTCATACTGCTATAGCACTACTTTGATACTGTATACCGTTACAAAATGATGCTGTTCTCATCTGATTCTACCGGGACATGGGTTTGCCAGGTTGTTGCCTTCGCAGCATCGATCTGGGGCCGGGCGCGAAGCACCACATCGTCCTCTGCGACCTGAGCCACGGATCTTATACGGTCCCTACAGGGCCCCTAAAGCACTAAACCCCAAAAAGTAGGGCCCTATAATGCTGCAATACTAAACTACGAAAATATTACGATAATTACGACAAATCATAGCGGCAAGAGAGAACCCAAATTAATTGAAAAAGATTGCCCTGGAGGCACCTCCAAGAGGAACTTCTCTTGGGCTCGGCCCTTCAGCTGCTCCAACATCTCCCCGTGGCTGCATGGCCACCCGAAAACGTGCGAAGAAAGAAACTACGGGCTTTAGGAGTAAGGGGTGATGAGGGTAGGGGTTGGGGTTGGGGTAAGTAGGTCTAGGGGGAGAAGGAGGTCTCGCTTAGCAAAAACATCCGAACATCCGAAACTTGTGTTCGACTCGGATGGCGCTCTTGGCTGGCTGTGAGAGCGATTAGGGATCAACGAATGGCGCGGCGGAACAGGAGACGCTTGACTGAAACCCGTTTAGGGTTTAGGGTTTAGGGCACCGCACCCATACCGGCATTTCAGACGATGCTCATGTGCGCTTTGATCCATGGCTGCAGCAGCAGAGCCCTTCTCTGAAGCAGTTACGGCTGGCCAGAGACCCGGGGTTGGAACCAACTTTCGGACCTCGAGGTTCTTGGAGCCTTGGGCACGAGGCAGAAAGCTCCTCTTCTCAAGGAAGGCTGTGGAGTGCCTGTGTTCACTCGCCGCAGAGCCGCAGACCTCAGATCCGCGGTGAAATCCTTCATGCAGGTGAGAGCAGCAACCCTAAACCCTAAACCCTAAACCCTAACGCAACCTGTGGCAGGGCCCTGGCGCGTCATCCGGATCCATGTAGAACCGGCCGAGTCTTTGCTCGACGTCCCTCGGAGCGCTCACATCTCAGAAGAGCGCTCCGAGAGCAGCGTGGTGAGAGAGAGGGCCCGGGCTCTAAAACAGGCGAGCCCGATGGGTCCGTCCTCAGCACAGCACATGTAGGAGGTTCCTAGAGAGCCCAATAACCCTTAATTAAGGAGTATACCTTAAATAGCAATATTAAGGCCCCTATAGTTTAAGGTATCTTCCCTTAAATAACAATACCAAGGCCCCTATAGTTTAAGGTCTCTTCCTTATTTAAGGGGTATTGGGTGCTCTGGGCTTTTTTGGATACGCCCCGCGAAGCTTCCGAGACTCCCACACGGCGTAAACGGGCACCTCTCCCAAGAGCCTGGCAAGAGCCCCAAGGCTTCAAAGGCGAGTGCTTGGAGGACCATGGGACTTAGTAAGTAAGGTTATAAGTCCCCTAATTGGGGTTATAAGTATAGTTACCTTAGTTATAACCCTACTTACTAAGTCCCATGATCCTTTAAGTGTCTATCGCTCGACTCAAGGCAGGTCCGGCATGTCTACCTCGTAATCTTCGACTTGTACGTCTCCAAGTCGATCGGCACTTTGTCTGCAGCGCAGGGGAACAGAAACTCCAAGCGGTTCAGAAGGGCTTTCCGTCGGTCCTTCGGCTCGCGCACTATAGGCCGGCCAGTCCTTGCTTTAAAGGGGCGTGGAAAGCCTAGAGGTTCCTAGGAGTCCAAAATAGGGATTCCTCTGGCGTCCTCGGCAGCCAGTAGTGCCACAGCAGGCCCCAAGACCTCTGCAGGAATTCTCGCCCTAGCAGCAAGGGTAGCATGGCGCGCTTTCCCAATAAGGCCTGGCGCCGCAAACGGCGGCGGAAGCCGTGAGATCCTGCGTCCAAACAGAGATCCCATGAGGAATACAATTGGCCCTCGAAATTATAACAACAACTGGACTCTAAAAACCCAAAAGCAAAATTGCAAACCCTACTGGAGCCCTTTGGACCATCAGGCGAAGCTGCCTTCTCTCCCCGTGCTCTGAGACCAGGCAACCTCGACCTGGGACTGAAATCTATGCAGCGTACGACAGACTTGTCAGCTCCCAGGTCACGAAGAAGACAGATAGTAGAGAAGCAGGGTCGTGCGCATGGTTTCTTCCGAAGTAACTAGGCTAACTAGGCTCTCTTTCTTCTCTGGGTCCCCTTAACTTCATTTTTTCATTCTTCTGGACCCTTGAAAATAGAAGTAGAGTTGATGTGACTGGATTATGGACCCCTGTGAGGAACCTAATTCAGAGAACCCTCATGCGCAGGACGCTGGCAAATCGAGTCGGGCGCTCCGCCAGGAGAACTCTGTCGGAAGATTAGGCTGAGAACCTCAAAACTCAAGCAGTCCCAACTCACGGATCGTAGGGTCTGGGTCACGTGGTGCGAGAAATCCTTGCCAGATCTGGTCTAGTGTGCAGCGGGCCGCAAGCTCAGCGCCAGGAGTTGAAGGGTTAGGGCGTAGGGCTGAGGCTCAGTTTCACCAGTATGATCGTGGAGATACCCGGGCAGATGCTTCCAAGGAGCCCCTAGCAGGATCAGGCCCACGTCTCGGATCCATGGCCTGCCCTGTCGGGACTTGCGTGTCGGCTCGTCTCGCTGCATGCTGCAAAGTCGAGCCGAAAAGTCTGAGCGAACATGCAAAGCTACATGGGTAGTTCTCTAAATTAGGGTCCCTCTTTAGGTCCCCCAGTAGAAGACGGCACCCTTATAAAACCGGACCCCAAGAGGGACCCTAATTTAGAACCCTAAGCCCTACAAAAGCCAAGGCCCAGAGCTAAAATCTGATGCACTGCACCCGGGGGCCGGCTTACCAATGAGGGCCGAGGTTGGAATCCAGCGAGTTCTTCAGGATCTTGGCCTCAGGGCGGGCACAGGGAGAGGGCTCTTCATGTTGGTAGTGATCTTGGTATGAGAATCTGATACATATTATGAGTACTAAGAGTATCATCCATATTAGGAATATATTTCCTAACATCAACGTCAACTTCGAGGCTGTGACAAACAAGGTCCATCTGGCAAGCTCCACCAGCGTCTTGTCCTCCGGGTTTCTAGAGGCCAGCTGACTCATTGACCCGGGTGTGCGCTGAACAAGCAATGCGACTGGCCCCAGCTTTACACTGGCGGCCTTGTTGTGCTTGACATGCAAGTTGTAGTACATGTTCACTGCATCCTCAGTCAGCTGCTTGTAATGCAGGCATTTTATCCAAGTTACGCAGCTAAGCGCTACCTGTATTCGCTTTCGATCTTTGGGAGCGAGGTCGCATTTTTGCAGCTTGGCCTGCGCAGTTCTCGGCCCAAGCAATACTGCAATACAATGCAGTGTTAAAGGCGGCAACATACAGACAATGGATGTGACATGCCCACCTCGACTATGTCGCCGTCTTGCGACATGGCAGCTTGAGAGGAGTCGCACCGCCTATTTCCTGAATGTTCGGTGATATGTACCCATGCCCACATCACTGCAGGTCGAACTGCAGCAGGTCTTTGCATTTTGCAGCTACGTGCAACTGTGCAGGTTGGCGGGCATCCTGGGACGGCGTTGTTCATGCATTCAGAAGGGCAAAGCCTGAAGCCATCACAGGGCGTGCCCGTTTTGGCCCACGAGCACCGATCTAGCAGCAATCAATGTCATAAGAGTAACGACAAGCATAGATCGCAATATGCCCGCGATCACGGCATGACATGAGTGACTGGACACAGCAGGAATACTGGTAGTGATGCTAAGTATCTGTAAAGTAGAGGAGGTGGTCTTGGTAGTGCTAGTGGTAAAGGTAGTGGTAGTGCCTGTCGTAGTAGTGCGACGTACTAGTAGTAGTAGTAGTAGTAGTAGTAGTAGTAGTGGCTAGTAGTAGTAGTAGTAGTAGTAGTAGTAGTAGCAGCAGCAGTAGCAGTAGTAGTAGTAGCAGTTGTTGTTGTTGTTGTTGTTGTGGTTGCAGTTGTTGTAGCACTGTTGTTGCAGTAGCGGCAGCGGCAGCAGGAGGAGTAGTAGTAGTAGCAGCAGCAGCAGCAGCAGTAGTAGTAGCAGTAGTGGTAGTGGTAGTGGCAGTGGTAGTGGTAGTGGTTGTAGTAGTGGTAGTAGTAGTGGTAGTAGTAGTGGTCGTGGTGGTG
>CAJNDV010035506.1:15044-25782 GCA_905221635.1 Symbiodinium sp. CCMP2456
GTTTAGGGTTTAGGTTTAGGGTTTCTGTGGCTTAGTAGGGAATGAGGGAATGGATCCCTATGATAGTCCCTTAAGATCCTTCATTCGAGGGTTTAGCTTTCCAAGATTAAAAGTATGGGCCCTTAATATGGACCCTTAGGCCTTTCTAGGGTCCCTTAAGGGTTCATACAGGGTATATAATAGGTATAAAGGGTCCCAGGGCTAAGGGCCCATACTAAGGCCCATGGGTTCAACCTTAGAGCCTTCATTCGGAGGGTTTAGGGTTTAGGGTTTTAGGGTTTTAGGGCTTTAGGGCTTTGGGGTTTCAGGGTTTTAGGATTTTAGGGAAAGCACCAGACAGTCATTCGGGCTTCTGTGGCTTCTATATAAAACTATATAAAAGAAGATACCCTGCTTGATATAACATACCAGTATCTATAGTAGTATAATCTACTATACAATAACATAACGCTTTTTAAAGTGACGGTTTGTGGCTGTGGTGTTCGGACACAGAGCTCTCCAAACGGCTCTCCCGTAAGATCCCCATGCAGTTTCGGCACATAGTCTGTCGCAGAATCTTCTTTCATCGCCAGGCATAAGTCGTCCAGGACGCAACATGTGCTTAGCAAGTGTGGGGTGAAATCCTTAGGATTTCACGTGTAAAACACTTAGATAGGACTCAGTTTCATGGGCCAGAGGAGATCGAGTGTGAAGAAACTTAGCGCTGAGCATAGAGGTCCCTATGTTGCACAAAAGCCCCTGTGGCCCAGGTATCTCGCACAGAAACTCAGCACTTCGTGCCCGTTACACCCGCTGTGGCACAGGTCTCGCCATCCTTATTCAGGCCTATGAGGATCAACTGCCAAAACCCGATGGGGTCACTGACTTTCCCTGTTGTTGGGCAGGATGTGGCCTGGTCTTGATCTGCGCACTCCGTATCACAGGAACAAACCGTGTAGCAATCCTGCACTGCTTTGATCGCCGCGCAGCAGTCGGCCACGGTTGTTTCGCCACTCATGACTTTGCTGTAGGCTGTCTCGCCGCAAGTCTCGTGCGACTGCGAGAGCTTGTCGACAAAACATGTGACCATGCCATCACGCTCACAACCACAGCCAGCAAGCAGCATTGCCAAGGCAGGCAGGGCCAGAGCCAACACACCACGACGGAGCGACATGGCGCTTGGTTGCGGTCTAGGGAGGAAAGGGAAGCGAGACAATTGTGCTTTGACGGATGGCTTGAGCCGTAACCAGATTAAAACATGTGCGACTCCGTAAAAACCGCTTTGATCCCCTAGAAGTCTTTGTAGGCAAGTGCACAATCGAATTTTTCTAGATGCCTTCATTCGGCGAACTCGGCAAAGCCAAACTCTACAGTGCAATCCTTTACTCCCCGCCCCCGCAACCGCTGGGGACGCCACGCTGTGTGCAAGCAGCCAGCACATCCCAGCCGAAATGATGCCACGCATGGCTCCACAGGAAATTAATATCTATATTTGACCATGCACGACGGAATTTTCTATCATAAAATCCAAAAAATGTATAGTTTTCCATATTATATTCCGGGACCGGCTAGCATTTCTACTTACAGAGAGCCCTGCATTAGGTGGTTCTTCAAGGCTTGCATTGGGGTGGTTGGGCCCCCGGGCCCTAAACCCTTTTGAAACCGGACTTGATGACTGCCATAAACCCTAAACCCCTAAACCCTTATTTGCAACAGGCTTCGTACTTCGCCTGGAGTCGGTCGCCTCTCAAGCCCTAAACCCTAAACCTCTAAACCCTAAACCCCTAACCCCTAAACCCTAAACCCCTAAACCCCTAGACCCTAAACCCTGGTAATGGTTCCGGACGGGATCTTGAGAAGATTTGGATCTGAGAGGTTGAGTGTTTCGGCTCTCGGCACGGGGGAATTTCTGACTCTGCCAGAAGGACTGACTAGGGTTTAGGGGGGTTTAGGGGTTTAGGGGCTTAGGGTTTAGGGGTTTAGGGTTTACGGGTTTACGGGTTTAGGGGTTTAGGGTTTAGGGAAGGTAGGGAGATTCGATAAGTTGGTTTTTGGGAGCCTTCATAGTTTGAATAGTGTCTTGGGGTACATTAGAGTATATGCGGAAAATAAATGCAATGATGTTGGTAATTATTCAGGCTTCTATATTATGTTAAGGCCTCGTGCTTGGTGTCCTGGGCAGGTTCTCGAGCCAGAACATAGCAAAAAGGTTCCTATGCACGTGGCACGATTTGCACTGAAGCCGCTGCCGGCTTGAAATTCAGGCCCGCTCGAGGGCTTAGTGTTTAGGGCTCAGGGTTTACTTCACAGCATTGGCTGTGTGTTGGGAGCGTCACCAAGTTACAAGAACGAAGGGACTTCGAATGCTTGTTTGTTTGCCTTGAGAACACTGCGCGCTGACCGTTGAGGCCCCTAAAAACCCTTTTGTACACCTGGACTAAGGCATATATGCCAGGAACCGAGGCGCCGACTGTGCCCTCAAAAACCCTAAACCTTAAACCTTAAACCCTAAACCCTAAACCCCCTCAAAAACCCCACAAGAACCCCCCCCCCCGCCGCCGGAACGGCCACTGGAGTCGAGGCGGAAAACCAAGGAATGGAGGAAGGGAGGAGAGGGAGTTTTAAAGTATATACTTGAGGGATCATGGGACTTAGTAAGTAGGGTTTAGGGTTTAGGGTTTAGGGTTTGGGGTTTAGGGATCATGGGACTTAGTAAGTAGGGTTATAATTAAGGCAACTATACTTATAACCACAATTAGGGGACTTATAACCAAACTTACTACGTCCCATGATCCTCCAAGTAGGGGCCTGCATAACTAGACTAAAATAGGGTTGTGCGGTATCTAATCTACTAGTACAGCTGTAGTGGGAAGGAATGAATTTAGGACTCTTGGCACAAGTATGGCTACGACCATTACTGTTATTATGCAGGCTTCAACATTAGGGCTTGGAGTTCTTCTAAAGGGTTCAGGTGTTGGAAAGAGACGAAGTCTCGATGCTCTACCCGTTTAAATGGCCCCTGAAACCCTGAATCCTAAAACCCAAGGTCTTGAATCCACTAGCCTTTGGAAGCTGCTGACCCTGATTTCAATACTGTACAGCTGCAGCTCACTCAGTCTCGTGCTAATAAGATTCGCGACAGCTGCCTCAGCTTCGCAGGAGCGTTGAGGCTTTATGGGGGGGGGGAGTTTGACAGCCCCGGAATATTCAGGAATCGAAACCCATATAAGACCATAAGAGAAATCAGCAGATTTCCCGAAGTGCCACCGGGTGCACCTTATTTTTGGGGTCCATGGCTCCTGGGGGCGACCCGCTGTGCGAAAAAACATCAACTCACAAGGCCTCCTCTATGCAAAAAGCCATGCAAAACAATATAATATAGGGGCCTTAAGAATTAGAATAGTGTTTTTGGGGCATATTATTCCACTGTATGTACAATAAGGAACTCCCAAAATATTCCACAAAATAGTATCGGTAATTATGAAGGCCCCTTTTTTATGCAAATAAATAGGCCTATCGGAAGAATTACTCCTGTAGAACCGTGTTTTGAAGTCTCTTATAGAATAATGGAGGGGTTTTAATAATTAGAGTGGGCCTTTGAGGGCTCCTTACTATAGTTATAGTATAATAGACCCCCAAACCCTATTCTAAAGGTAAATTCAGAAACATTAAGTCATTAAAAGTAGCTTCCTCATAACCCCAACCTTGAAGCTCCCACACCCGAATCCTTCGCCTTCCCCCTGGGCGTATACCTGAACTTTTCTTGACGGTTTAGGGCCTATGGGACCCTAAGCCCGAAATTTCGGGCTTATGGGTTTAGGGTTTAGGGCTCAGGGACCCTTAGCGGGTTTAGAGTTTCGACTGTCACACTCGCACAAGGCCGGCAAGGCTCCGCATAGTTCGGTCTCCACTTTGCTAGGAGTCAGTCAAGCAGCTGCCGTACGCAAAAACACGTCACTAAGAAAGAACAACAATAATCAACAAATGACCAACACAACTTGCTTGACTGGGTTGAAGTCGAGCCATTTCTCGTTGTTTCAAAAGCGAAATCTCTCACCTACATACCTCTTCCCAGGCACAACAGAAAAAGAAAAAAGATAGCAATAAGTTAGATAGTAAACAAGTTATGAAGCAGGACTGGGTAAGGTAGCGCTGCTACAAACTGACAGTGCTGAACACATGCTTAGATACACACGCTCATGCAGGTTCAGACTCTTCACATGCAATGTACTTGTCTGTGCCACATGCAGTGCCATACCAGTGTCCCAGGATCGGCAATTTAGACTGGCACCAAATTCAAGCATCATTCACTTGGATTCATCACACATCCCTCGCAATCAATTCTGCAGTACTCTCTTGAATTCGCAACATAGTTCCCATCCCGCCAAATTGTGGTTGAGGTCTGTCAGCAGGAGCTTCCCAATCAATTCTGCAGTACTCTCTTGATTTCGCAACATAGTTCCCATCCCGCCAAATTGTTTTTGAGGTCTTTCAGCAGGAGCTTCCCAGAAACCATATCGCCAAACTCTTCCCGAATTACTGCATTCATAGTTCCCATTGCCCAGGTAGTTCACGAAAAACAAGCTCCTCACTATTCCTGTTGGCTGCAACATGCACCGTAAAGTACCTCATCTGTCAGCTGCTCCTATACGCACTGTAATGTACCTCATCCGTCAGCTGTTCCCACAGGAGCCATGCTGGTCGAAAGACTATTCAGTTCATAGGTCCAGCCTGGAGCCTCGGAGATAGTCCGAAGGATTGTCTAGCTAGCTTCCAGTCCGCGTGCAGAAACCACGTGCGGACTTTAAGCCTCCAGCACAGGCCTCTGACCATCTCCTGCAGCGCTTCATCTTGGTCCTCGAAAGTGCGCAAGTTGATCTCAGAGTACCTTGACATGCAGACACGGTCCAGATGTCGCCAATATGCCTGCACAAGTGGGCATGCCACAAACTCTTCTCCCATGTGTCGCAGGGCTTCAATCTGAGCCAGCAGGTGCACCGCAATGTACGACGCCGATTGTGCATCCAGTGCTGACAGGAAGCGCCACAAGCCATGAACATCCAGGCCCGCGTACAGCTGTGTCGGGGGCTGTAGCAGTGCAAAGGTCATGGCACACGAGGCAGCGCGGTTTAGTGAGTTAAAGAGGACTGACACAGAGACGAACTAAGCTGTCGTGTTTTCAGTGAGCTCACGACCTGGAACCCAGGGAAAGGTCAGGAGCAGCACATCACCCACCAGTTATTTCAGCAGCTCATCACTCAGCATGGCGTAGCCTGTAAAGTGTAGCATACCCTCGGGACTTACTACCCACTTAAAAAGGCCACTACCGCACCTACAGACTAACACTGATACCGAGCTTATTTGGGCTTCTCCTCGTCGGACATGAGTCGTGGCGATGCGCCCCTTGGCCGACATGACGGGTCGTTCTCCGCACGCAGCTGGCGGCCCCTGGCTCGGTGCAGCCACTTGCGCCCCCCAGCAGTCTTGCATTCCGAGCCAAAGGGCTTCCTCCAGCCAGCTGCGATGTACTGCACTTGGGAGCATGCTGTCGGAAGGCAAACGGCCAACCCGACCGTTCCCTATGGCAGCTTCGAGCCTTCACAGCTGTGTTTAAACGACTCCAAAAACCCAAGCAAGCTTCGCTCCTCGAGTCATCAGCGCTGAAGGCCACGTGACTCTCAACTGCGAAGCTGTTCCAGCGCAGGGCTCATTTAGGACATGGCCCAGGCTTTCCGAATTGGACTTTCTCCCTCTTCCTCTTCGGCGAGAGCTCCACCACCTCGCAGCCAGGGTTGTCAGCCAGCAGCGCGCTCATCGCCTCCCTTGTTTTTTTTGCCGACTCCGCGCTCTTCCTTCTGACGGCTGCAGCATCCTCCTGGCTAGGACCCTCTTCTTTCTTGGGCTCCTCCTTCTTGGACTTCTTTGCGACAGGAACCAAGAAGCACTCCAACGTTGGAAGAGGCACTGAAGAAGACGCCGAGGACGCCGAGACTCCTTTTCCCATCTCAAAAGGTCTCAGCTTCTCCCTCTTCTTCCTATTTTCGTCTCTGAGGCCCTCGTAGTCGGGCATTTCAGCAGACGCCAAGTACCGATAGCTGGAGCCCTTCAGAGCGCACGGCCTGCGCCTCGAAGAGCTGCTTTTCCGTGGAGCCGGAAGCGAGTTGGTCGTCATGACTGCGCCCGTGCTTTCTGGGTCCTCGAACAGGTGGGTGCGGGGCCACTCAGAACTCACATCGACCACTACAGCTCGCGGCCAGGTAGTGAAAACATCGCGGGCAGTAGAAATCGATGACACGCGATCTCCCCTCACGGTAGGAGCTCTCCCTTCCCTGGACTCTTTCGAGTGGAGTACACGAACACCACTAGTGGGAGATCCCAGTTCGAGAGAGGCTCCATAGAGCATCCATGAGCCGAGATGGCTTCCAGCGAACCGAGCGCCGCGGATTCGCAGGTCTCCAAAGTAGGAGCCGCGACTGGTGGGTACTCAGCCTCCACGGAAAGAACATATCTCTCCAGCATCTCCACTAGCCCTCTGTGAGTCTGGCGACCCGTCACCATCAAAAAAGGGTACACCTCTTCATCGCCCACCCGAGTGCTGATCCTCCCCGGAGCGCTTTTGTGCGGAGTGGCTGCCATCCCGCGCATGAAGAGAACGTCGCCTAGGCAGACGCCATGAGCGAGACACACTTCTTGCCCAAGGGTGAGTGGAGCTCCTGCACAGCAGACTGGGTGTGATCAGTCTGCAGGTCCACCAGGAACACCGCAGCTCCATGCCGAGAATACGAAGCGTTGAAGTTGTGCGCCAAAGGCACTTCGGCCAACAGGTGCTTCGAGACCAGCCTGGCGCTGTCCATCAGAGTCTTCTTGTTCCGGCCCACCAACGCCTCGTTCTCTCTTACGCTCACACTCACTTCTCCCAATGACGAAGGAGCCGCGACCCGGAAAAGCCAAAGTTGCGACTTCATGTCGCCTAGGTTCATGGGCTTCGGGGGCTGGCGAGAAGCAGCTCCCTCTTTCTCCGCTGCTCTGTACACCCTTCTCCCGCATCGCAGCGTGCTGGCCTTTTCGAAAACGATACGACCGGTGCTAACTAGCCATCTTCCTGGTTCGCGAGAGCGGACGGACAGGGACCAGGTTCCAGGAGTCGCTTGAGCCAAAATGGCTACGGTTTAGGGTTTAAGGTTTAGGGACTCCTAACCCCCCCCCACCCCTTCCCTCCTCAGCACCCCTAGTGCGACCCGGGCGCCGCGATGGCCGGCGTGGCTGACGCCCCGACGTTGCCGAGATGCAGACCACCGGAACGGGTAGCAGGCATGGTGTGGATGACCTCTTTTAAAAAATGATAGCAATGGAACTAAGAACAACAATACTATTAATAAAAACAAGAACTGAGAATAATGATAACCGTAATTACCAATAATAACAAGTAACAACATCATCAAAAAACTGATACTAACACTAATAATCAACAATACAAACAACATTCACAGTAAAGCTACGAACATTATTCTCTGGCTCTATTAGAGCGTGGGATGCGGTCTCCTGTTCTTCCGGGCGCAGGGTTGAATTTAGGGCTTGGGGTTTGGGACGGCTTGGGGTTTAGGGTTTAGGGTTTAGGGGTTAGGGCTTAGGGTTTAGGGCTTAGGGTGCAAGATGAGCATTGCACCGATCATGGTACCCATGTTCATAGCGGGACTCTTATGGAACGAACCCGGAATCCCGAAAGTGCCCAGGGCCGAAGCAGGGACAGCACACTGCATGGGCGCTTGCGCCAGAACACACCATCGGTCTTACCATGACTTTGCTTTAACGGCGGGAAGGGATTGGCGTGCTTATACCTGGCAAGGGAGGGATTTAGAGCGCAGTGCGCACAGACTTAGACCCCTGACTGACAAAAGAGATCTGATCAAACACATCGGCAGCAGGATTGTTCTAAGTCGTGTTCCTCCGGGGTACCTGTCCGGGACAACATTCTACAAACTGACAAACGCACTCAGACAGAGACGCACACACACGCGCGACCGGCCCGCGGGCGCTCACAGGAAAAGACAAATTTCTTGAGCAAGGCCCAAAATCCGTCTTGAGCCCGAGACGCGTCACCCCCTAAATAGTGTTCACTGCTGTCGTCGCCAAACCTGATCCTTAAGACCCTGTTCCGACCAAAACATGTTGGCTGGACTCAGCATAAACCGGACCCCTAAAGAACCTACCTACCTTCTTCGGGTTCCTTTTTACACTGTCCTTACATAAGTTCAAGGCTCAAGAAAAGTTACACGCCCAAGACGCCGCACAAAAACCACTGCTCCCACTCCGATCTGCTAAGGGAACAACCCTTGAACCCTAAACCCTTAACCCTTTTTTGAACGAGGTCACTCTCAAGTACCCTAAACCCTGAACCCTAAATCCTGAACCCTGAACCGTAAACCCTGAGCCCTAAACCTTAAACCCTGAGCCCTAAACCTTAAACCCTGAACCTTAAACCCTGAACCCTAAACCCTAAACCCCTAAACCCTGAACCCTCAACCCTAAACCCCTAAACCCTGAACCCTCACCCCTAAACCCTAAACCCCTACTACCCTAACCCTTCATTAAACACCCCATCGACCCCTGAAGCCCGAACCGAATCTCTATGCAAGAAGGTTGCAGAACGCCCAAAAACTCCGGGGCGTCCCCACCGCCGCCAGAGAATTAGGGTTTAGGGTTTAGGGTTTATGGCTTCGGGAACAAAACCGGAAAAACCTGGACCTAAACTAGCCCTCAAAAAACCCTATCCCTCGCCCCTCCCCACCCCCCACCCCCCCCCCCCACCCCCCCTGTCACCCGAAACCCTCAACCCTAGACCCTAAACCCTAGACCCTAAACCCTAAACCCGAGACCCTCAACCCTCAACCCTTAACCCAAAATGGCCTGGGCCCCAGGACCAGGAGATTGGCCCGGCACCGGCGAACTTGTCCGAGACGTGAGGTAGAGGCCGCGGGCCGGTACGGCCTCTCGGGTTCGAAGTTGTAGGGTTTAGGGTTTAGGGTCTAGGGTTTAGGGTGGGTTTAGGGTTTAGGGTTTAGGGTGGGTTACGGGTTCAGGGTTTAGGGTTTAGGGTTTTCCGGTTCCTGGCTTTGGGCTTCAGGTGTTATAGGATTTAGGGTTAGGGCTTGAGGGCTTAAGGGTTTTAGGGCTCATGGCTTCGGGTTTCAGGCGTTACGGCTTGAGGGCTTTCGGACGTCTTTCTCGCATGAGGTCACTGACTGCCTGACATAGGGATAAGTTCAAACAATTTAACCCTAAACTCTGATAATGCCTCTTGTTCCCAGAGAGCCCCATACCCCTAAATTAAGGAATATACCTTAAATTATAAGGGACTTCATAATATGACTTAAGCTATATTCCTTAATTATAAGGGATATTGGCATATTGGGCTCTCTGGGTTGATTGCATCGGCAGTCTTTCAGGGTGTGCGGTGTAGGGTTCGGGGCTCGTGTTTTCATTGCGAAAGCAAGAGCCACTCCAAGAAATTCAGTAGGGTTTAGGGTTTAGGGTTTAGGGTACAGGCGGAACCCTACTTGTGGATATGAAAGCCCATGAGTGGACCTGGGGTTCTCCAACTCAGCCTCCCTCCTACGGCTCCCTGTTGAAATCGGTGACCCTAAACCCTAAACCCTACCCCTTTGTTCGTGGATCCACGAAGTGACCGTCCGTGGCTAACGGACCCGTGACAAGCCTGCTGCAGGTGCCCACCAGCCTGCCATTGCAAACCCCGGGCGAAGTGTTTAGGGCCGTTTACACTCTCACGACTCGGACAAGCCAGGCGAGGATCCATATGTGCGCAGTCGGTGTGAAGGGCCGTTTAGGGTTTAGGGTTTTTTTTGTGTAGGGTTTAGGGGTGTTGGGTTTTGGGTTTAGGGCTTTAGGGTTTTAGGCTTTTAGGGTTTAAGTCAAGTGGCCTGCATCGGCCCCGCCATTCTTGTGAGCGGCATGGGAGAAGTCGCCATTGCCATGGCGAGGCAGTGCTTAACGAAGAGAACAGATCCCAAAAGCCTGTGGCCTTAAGCTGCAGGCCCAGCAAACCTGCAGCTTAGCATACGGACATCTCGGGGTGCGGTATCTCCGAACTGTAAAGCAACACTACGGAAACGACTAAAAAGTTGCTTCCAGCAACACGTCAAGTGCGGTCTTACCCTGCGCACTTGTTGTTTAGCCCATGTTCGAAACCTCAGCCTCAAGCCTCAGCTTTGCCGAACCGAAACCACGTCGCCTTTTGTTTAACCTCAAACTCGAGAGGAGGAGACTGCACCCCTTCACCGCACCCCGGGCACGGCTTTGATCCCGAGGCTGCGATGAGATGGGTTTAGTGGAAAATGCTGCGAAACAACGGACCCCTTCTCCTCCCCGTCCCTCTCCTCTCACAGCAGCTACGACGACTACTGCTACGACTACTTACTACTGCTACTGCTACTGCTACTGCTACTGCTACTGCTCCTGCTCCTGCTCCTGCTCCTGCTTCTGCTCCTGCTGCTGCTCCTGCTACTGCTACTGCTACTGCTACTGCTACTACTACTACTACTACTACTACTACTACTACTACTACTAGTAACTAGTACTCCTCCTACTACTCCTACTACTGCTACTCCTACTCCTACTCCTACTCCTACTCCTACTACTACTACAACTGCTACTACTACTACTACTACTACTACTACTACAACTGCTACTACTACTACTACTACTACTACTACTAATACTACTAACTCCTACTCCTACTCCT
>CAJNDV010035507.1:0-46467 GCA_905221635.1 Symbiodinium sp. CCMP2456
CTACCTCACCGATAATAGGAGAACAACAACAACAACCACAACAACCACAACAACAACCACAACGACAACAAAAACAAAACAACAACAGCAGCCACAACGACAACCACAACCAGGAACACAAACACAACAACAGCCACAACCACTACCACCACCACGACCACCACCACGACCACGACCACGACCACAACCACAACAACAACAAGAAGAGCGACAGCAACAAGACGCTACAGGCGCAGCCTAAAGGCGATGTAGGCGGCTGCTTCGCTGAGATTCATGCAACGAAACCAAGCTGAACCACACAAAGGGACCCAAGTCTCCTTGGTCTCATCGCGGGCTACCTCAGCCATGCCACTGTCTTCAGCAAGCAGGTCGCCCTGCTGCAAAAAAAAAGTGCAGCTGGGCGCTGTCTGGAATATTGCGGTGTCTCTGGATGACTAAACCCAAGGAATATCCTTGAATTAGAAGGCGGCAACATGCGGTTCTGTAGCAAATCTCAGCAGCGATAAGCGCCTGGCGTCTTCGCCGTCCCCGCGCGCCTTGCAAGCAACACATCGAAGCGCGTGATAAAGAGCTACAGGTTCTAAGGAAACAAACATATCGCAATAAGGCGTTCACCTCGGCTGGTCCAGACGGATCAGGAGCGGCCTGTCAGCGAGAGAGCGAGCATCCACGAATAGCGAGAGCAAGAAAGACACGGCACGCTGCCTGCCCAAAGTTCGCCTCAACTCGCCGAAACCTGATGTCGCAGCTTTACCCATCCTAGAGGTCAGAAGAGGCCTCGACAGTCCTGAGATTTCAGCTCCGAGGGCCAGGAGTCTGCCAGCCCATCTTTCGAGCGAGACAAGTCCTCAGATTCCAGAGCCCATCTTGCGAGAAAGAGCTTTGTAGAGCCGAGGCTTTCGCAAGCTGGGCCGCCTCAAGAGGCACATTGACATGCGTCCATGTGGAGGCTTTTGGAATCTTACTCTTTCCGGCCAGCCTGGTTGCTGCGGACTTCTCTGTACAAAGCCTTACAGTTGCGCTTCACGCCGGCACACATCTCCCAACGCGATCCGATGCCTGCAGCAGCCGCATGTGCTGTGTGTGAGACCTGCACGGCTGACACTGACAACAAACAGCTCGCCATGAGTTTCCCAAGGCTCAAGCTGCAGCAGTCCAAGAAAGCGGTCTGCCTGAAGGCAATCCGACACCAACAGATTACAGAGTTCGATCATATTTTAACCTGGCACAAGTTCGCTTCTGTACCTGTTCATCCAACCGTCCTTCAGATGCTACTCTCAGCAGCATGAAGCTCTTTTCGACACTGCCCAACTTCCACGGATCAGCAACACCATGAACGCTCACTTGCAAGCTGCACAGTGTGGCATTGGCATTCAACCAGCGGCACTCTTATCCGTTATTGTCGAGGTTCATCTGGAATTGGCATTGACGCACTTCTTTGGCGAACGACAAACGAGACAAACGAAACGTGCGCCAAGACCACGGCCTCAGCTTTTGACAGATTCTCGCCGAATTCGGCGACATCTTGTAGCGACAAGCCGAAATTCATTAAAAGGTGCGACCAGCTTCAAAGATCAGTATTAGCTCGTCTCGTCAGAAATGCCCACTTACAAGCTGCCGGTTTGTTGCGGAGAGAGTGGCATCCGACTATTTCTAAGAAGCTTTGTTCCAGATTTCGATGCTTGCAGCGCCAGTCTCGAGACACGGCATTGATCATCCTGCAAGTTTTCGGACATTTCAACATGGCAGGCCTTTTCGCTGGCTGAAGCATTGAACAAATAGTCTTTGCTAGCCTGGAGTCAAGAAAGACTCAAGATCCGAGACGGGGTTTACCAGCAGGTGGTTACAAAACTGCGTCGCCGGCTTGCGGAATGCTTCCAGCGTAGAGGCTGAGACACACCTGCAACACATCAGATTCAGAGGGCAACGGCAGAGCGCAAACAGAACAGCACATCTGAAGGAAGCGGACCATTGGCTTTCGAGGATCTCTTGCTGCCTTCCACACCGCCTGAGGCAGGAAGCACTCTTTCAAAAATGGCGTGCAGTCGGATTCGTCACGATGTGGGTAATTCTTCTGGGCTATGCAGCATGGGAATCTCTGACCAGACTGTCACCCAGGCGGCCTTATCAAAGTTGTCGATGTAGTCCTCCTCCTGCACACAGGACCTTCACAGAGAACTGTTGCTCAGTCAATCGGGTTCCAGCAATGCTGACCTGACTAGACCCACGGCTCAACGTGCCAATACCTTGAGGCCGTCACAAAGCAGGCTGCAACGGCAGCCACACTTGGTACAGACTTCCCGCGCACCTGACTCTCTGCATATGCTGCTGGAAATGGAGCTGCTTTGCCTCCACTCGGCTCCGTGCACGCGGGCAACGTGGTTCAGAGGTAGCACGACATCGCCTAGGCATCTTGCTGTGTCCTGGAAGCACGCGTCAACTTGGTGAGATGTTTCATGGCAACGCTTGAATTGAACCGCTGGGTGTGCTTGGTAGTCAGGCTCCTGCAAGCCCTGCACAATGGCGTGGAATTTCACCACCAAGATCGTATTCGGCCTCACTGACCTGAGAAAGTTGAATTACTCTTCGAGCACAAAGCAGATCATCGCCGGTACCCACTGGGCCCTTTGCAAACTTGCTGGGCTTTCCCTGGACTGGAGCAGCAAGTCCTAAAGATTCTGCCCTCATGTGGAGGCAAGTCTTGCTGCCTCGTCAAGTGATGCAGCTGGTCGTCAGGCTCAACTTGGATGAGGGCACTAAGCTCCTCCACGACTTGCAATAAGTCTGTGTAAGTGCCCCAGTGAAGCACACGATCTCGAGCTACGGCCCTCAAGGGGTGTCTGCCTCGCCCTGCAGTAGTGCGATGTTGCGTGCATCATTTAACCTGACAGTCAGCTTGAATCGTGACTTGCTGTCGACTGATCCATGTCACTGCAGGTTGAAAGCACCGGGCACAACCACAATCTGCACGCTGTCTGGGAAGAACCATGGCCCTGCCACAAGCCAGGTCGAACGTGGTATGCTACGCCAAGCTGCGGAGCAAGCAAGGCAGAATGGTGCCTGGTAGGTTCGAAGTGGCAACCCCCATGGTGACGGAGTTCCGAGGACCATTTGATGAATTGAGCGTCTGTGATCTAGCTCATCAAAGGTGGACAGCACGAGACACGCACAAACGAGCAACCAAACCAGTCATGACAGGGAAAGCTGCTGCTTCTACCGTGAGACAACATTGACTTCCTTCCGGGGGAGATGAGTATTTGGCATGTAAGGCATATGGTCAAGATTGCTGATCATCTTTGCATTTAGCTGCTGCTGAAATCGGGTCACGTATGCTGGCAGGATTTGAAGACGAAGCCCAGTGCTTCAACGCCTTGCATAAGTCCAGCGACAACAATTTGCAGCGATCTTTTGCAGCGAGTGAAGGTCGAAGAGGCCGTGCTTTCCTATTGCCTGTCTTTAAGACGAGCAAGATCAGCAAGAGGCCTGACCTGTCACATGCGATGACGGATGATGCCATCAACACACGGTCTCTTCCGGGCATGCCCGCAGCTGTCCTCTACGAGCCTAACGAAATCCGTAAGACAACACAAGACAGCAAATCGGAACGACAGAACAGACGCAGAATGCCCTTGCAACCCCTGGCGAGCTGGCTGTGCGATGCTTCGCGCGTTGGCTTGGTACTGCCTCAGTCGGGATCGATTCCCTAAGCCACCTTCTTGACGAATTGGGCAAGTTGATCGCATCAACGATGCCTCCCCGTCAATGCCCAGCTCTGCACAAAGGATATTCCTGGCTTGGAGGCTTAGTGATCCATTGAAATCATTGCTGCGTCGTGCGCTAATCCGAATGCTTTCTACAGTTGCCTTACCTCTCGTTGCACACTTTCTACTCGAACATCTCAATTTCAAGTCTCATTACAAACCTCCCCAAGTAAGGATGTCATGACCTGCCTGGGAACTCGCAACGTTTTGGAGAAAGCAGACACGTCGTCTTTGATTCGCTTCTGAGTGTTTAAACTCCGTAATTTCCGGGTCACACGGCCTGAAGAGCTTTTTGTAGCTTGAGGCGGAGGTTCGTGGAAATCGAACTTTATCTTGGGGCCACCACGGCGGTACCATAGTATGATCTACAGTCATCTATAGTTGCTGCAAGAGAAATGCAACGCAGCTTGAGTCTCCAAAACACCCCGGTCAAGCTCCATGAATAAAGAAGTCGCCTGTGCCGCTTACGCGCGGTCCTGCGATCTGTGCCAACAGCGCGTGCGAGAGCATTCAGCGTTGCTGAAGTCGGCCACATGTTGTTCAACCTGGCCGGGATTTCGGGATTTTGCCATGCTGTGAAGGAAGCGAGGCCATGTAGTTCGCACATGTTCGCACGGCCTCATGCGCTTGAAGACGCTCTCAGCCACCTTCCAAGCCCCGGGGCCCAGGGCCAAACTCGGCAGGAGAAGGGACCATGCTCCGACCTCACCCGCACTGGGATCCTTGGAGAGGGCGCAGCTGTGAATCACTGAGTTGTACGAGACCTGCATCTGCAGATGTGCAAGTGGCACCGACAAGGTGGCCCTCACATCCCGCCTTGTCGGGCTCCACTGCAGGCTGCATCCGCTCCAGCCAGTGCAAGGCACCAGAGACGTCACCTCGCCTGCGGACAAGCCAGCACTCCTATGACTTACATGACATTACATGACTGTGGTTCTCAAACCGGACTGCAATGACTGCAGGACATCGCAGGATTGCAGGCTGGCCAGGCCTTGCGAAGGCGTTGATGACGGCGTTGTAGGATACCTCGCCAGGAGCTCAACGCACGGATTGGCCCTCGCCCTTGCTGCTCACTGTGATCGAAGTCTTCCGTCGTCACTGGCTTCGGAGTCTGAGAGGTACTCTTAGACAACGCCACGATGAAAGCTGGAAAGCGCACCCGGTTGGGCTGCAAACCCCTCTCCTCGATTTCGTGGAGCCACCTGCACTCTCAAGCCAAGACGTGAGCTGCAGCCGCAGGATGTTGCATGCCTCACCGCCTCATCTGCTTTACCAGCCTCGCAGGACAGAACAAAGACCACCTTTGCAGCACATCTGGACGCGGCCTTGGCACAAGCATCGATGACGGAGGTAAGTGTCACGACGTTTGGCTTCAGGCCCTTGGCACCGTGCTTTCAGGATGCTTTCAGGCACAAGAGCACCATCCAGAAAACAAGCACCCCGCCTGGTCTTCCATCTTTCCTCGCGATGCGAGAACCCCGACAGGCAGAACACCGACCGGCAGACGGCAAAGAGAGGTACGACTCAAACGATTAGGCTGCAGACGGAACCAATTCACTGCTTCAGGCACATCCGCATGTCCAGCGAACGCCGCAATGACAGCTGACATCGAGAGGCGGAAAGGGCTGGCATTAGGTGTTGACTGCAACAGCTTCTGCGCGCACCGTTGAAGACAACGACATTTGGCGACAGGCCATTCGTCACCATGGCCTGCGGTTCAGAGCTGAAGTCCCATATGAATCTTAACCGTTTTAGTGTGATTACCAGCATTGCCAAGCATTGCTCGTTTTCTTGCCCATCACTTCCCACCTCCAAGAAATTTGCTGCGGCATACGGCCGCCCTTGCCTGAAGACCCCTACTACGACAGCCAAAAGCGCATAGTTGATTACAAGCGGGCGAAAGTTGCCTCGCAAGCCCAGCGATAACAACCGAGAAGGAGATTTCCTGTTCTGATACCTGCAGCATCGAAACAAAGACGCTCCATGGCAGCTCGGGCTCAACTCTGAGGCTCCAGGATTCGCTGAGTGCTCCGCCAGAAATCGATTTCTCCTCCTTGGGCTTTCGGTACCGCTCGATGTGCTCTCCGAACCTGCTGAACCACAGTCAACTCAACACGATGCCTCCGCGAGAGCCTTCGGAGTTGGTTTAACCGCGAGTCCTTACTTTCCCCGATGCTGCAGCTGGGGCTGGTGCTCCCTTTAGCACTGCACTGCTTCGGTACTAGCCTGCAATGGAGCGCGACACAAGCCCGACCTGGCTCTGGGAGGCTGTGCGCCATCGGCGCCGTGCGGGGAGACCAGGACACCGCCGCGAAGTCGAACTTCGCCGAAGCCCGCGCGGCCTTCGGCTGGTTTTTCTTCTCGCGTGGCGCCGAGGCCAGCGACCGCACCCGCTGCATCTTTGCAGCGGCCTGGAGTGTGAATGCTCGGAGCGTCAAGCATCGAAAAGTCTCGACTCGATAGCTAAGCTTCTCAGATCGCGCCTTGGGCAGAGTGAACCTCGAGGGCTTGATAGCCGCCACTGCTGCTGCAAGCAGAGCTCCATGGCACATCCCATGTGCTCAACTCCAGGCAATGCTCACCATTGCCGATTCCTCTGTAAAAGTAAGCTTCAGATACTGTGGGGCTAGTACGGGCATGTTCGGGCTACCCGAAGGCCAGAACCAGGTATGAGTCTGCAGTCAGCATATTATATAGACCTGAAGGGTTCGGCTCATCTGAATGACATTACCAGACTTGTGTGATGTGTTTCCCGGAACACGCTGACACTCCACTCTATCAAACAACCCATGGCTTGCTGACTGTTTCTGGAACACAAGCTCGCAACCGGAAACTTCTCCAATTAAACCTTCACTGTCATGCACTTCATCTGTATAGACAGATACAAGAGTGCGGAATGTAACCACTCCTCTGACTGTGAAAAGACGCGCTCGTCTATTGCACATCACGGGAGCCAAATAACGCTTTGTTGTACCTGTCTTGCACAAGTCGCTATACCCGGCTGTGCTGTGCTGATGGACCTCTTCGAGCGGGGAACTGGCAACGCCGAGGCCAAGTAGACTCACGATCAACACGCACGAGCCCTAACGAAGCTCTCTGACCCCCAAAGTCTTCTCACCGTTCTGCCTGCAGAGGGTCCCTGCGTGGCAGCAATCCTCATCTGGCCAGAGCACAATTAGGGAAGCAAAGAACAAGAGAGCCCCAAATCAGAACACGGTTTTCTCTTTTCTGCATCCTTGCGCCATACTGGCATACTGGCCCGGCCGAATAGCCAGTTTTCCTCCCTTCTACGAGATCGTCCGGCTCTGGGGCTACGGACTCGCGGACTCCCCGGGGGCGCTTTGCCTCCGGATTCAAGGTGCAGCGCTGGTCTGCAGTTTTGGCAGCTCCACGTTGACGACGGATACTTTGTTCTTGTGTCACTTTTGGAAGTTTTCGAGCCGCCGATCCTGCAAGCGATTCACAAGAGATCCCGGATAAACAAGCTTCGCCATGGATAGACCTATGATAGATTTATGGCTGCGTCCTCGGTCGAATCCACGCGATGCGGGATGCCGTGTCTGGCAAACTCATCGTTCCACATCCTGGTTGTGGCCAGGACGACAATCACCGAACCTAACATCTCTTAACCGCTGGCCTGGCAGTCTCCTCGGCGACCTCCTCCTAGACTCAAGGACAGCTACATGACGGATGCAGATGTGACAGGAAAGCGGCACCTCTGTCATCATCTGCCTGCGTTGCCTTTCCTCTCGTGATCTCTGGTCTGATCTCTCCTGCCATGAGTGCAACACTGTCTTCAGCGTCGGCTAAAGCCAAGAGCGTGGTCATGTCTGCAGCCTGCCTGTTCTTCTTGAAACTTCTGAAGCAAGTTCGGAGGCCTGGGCTTTTGAAGTTCAGCACGGGCAATGGAGAATTCCTTTTGCATGACTCAGACGCCGGCATGTCGGTCAAATCCGCCTCGAACAAACCTTCTCCTTGTGGGTCGGCTTTGCTCAAGTAACTGGCAACTGGTGCAAGGGGGCTGTGCCTAATGGAATGTCGTCGTTGAACAGTCGCGGCCAAAGCAGCGTTCCATAGCTGAAAGTCTGGTAGACTTCAGCGGCATCCTGGCATTGGGCGCAGGCCAACTCCCAGACTGGGCCACCCTCAGAAGTGGGCTTCGCAGGTTTGATAAACGTACCCGGAAATGGCTCCGGAGAAAACCATTGACTGCGACGAACTGTGGCCGGTGCTGTCGACTTGACACAAGACACCCCCAAAAGGCACCTTGTCTAGCGTTAGCTCCATCACGGGTGGAATCTCTTCTGGGATCAGAAACCTGAGTCATTGCTTATCATTTCAGGCAGCTAAGGGCTCTCTTACCGGCTTTGTACTTCTGAGAGCGGTTCCAGGAGTAGTTCTCACCATTTGGATCCACCTGAAGCACTCCCTCGAAAGCTCGACGGTTAGGATCTGCTGGCCAGCCTTTCGCTCAAAGGTGCCATCAATGATCGGATCTGTGTCCCCGACCGTGCCTGCAGAGGACCGAGCTTTGCAGGAGACACTTGCACGTGATGTCCAAGCCTATTCGAAGGCTGCTGGCAGTGAGCTCCACCTTGGGAGCCGAGGTTTCCGAGATGTGACTTGCAACACCGCTCTGAATTCCTTCTTTCCCTTTTTCCGTTGGGCGCAAAGCCGGCGAGACTTGCTTTGAAATCTCGCATTCTCATGAATTTCCTAGCCCGCAGTTGATGGGTGCCCCCATCTCCTTGTAGTACTCGTCCAGATACTCCTTTGCGCTCCTGGATTGGGCTCGGGCGCAGACACTTCGAGCTTGTGATGCCGCAATCTCCTGGGGTTCTTCTTGTAGTTCGTCTTGGCCTTGTCCGGTCTTTGGCTCACAAACCAAAGACAAACGGCAACCGAAGGCCTCCAAGTCAGCTCCCGCACTGACCAGGAAATCGCAAAGCTCCAGAGACTTCTGTGCTCGGGCTGCCATGATCAGCGGTGTCTCGCCACTGGTTGACCGAGGGTCCACTTCCTCAGCACAATCAACTTCAGAACACTCTCATTTTAAGGTTTCCTTGCCAGCCAGGGCACAGCCCCACGCTTCAAAAGAAGGCGACAAACTTCAACGTGACCCGCGGCCGCGGCCAAATGCAAGGCCGTGTAGTCGAAGAAGTCCTCTCAGAACCGTGATAAGTAATAACGGTTATCAAGCGAAAAAACGCACCAGAGCACCGCGAATCACTCGAGGTTTGGAATCATTATGCAAACCAGACTTCTATTTGGGTGCACTGGCATTTGCAGGCCGGCACAGGCCACTTAGCTTGTTGCAACCTAGTGGGTGCTCAAAAGCCTACTGCTGACATCTGACAGGCTGACAGTTTCACATGTGAAAGATGCAGCAAACTGGTTAGCATGCGCCGGCCCCAAAATGCCAATGCACCCCATGCAACCCCGGACGGGCGCCCCAAAAGTCGCAACATGCAGCTGCGTGTGCGCTTGAAAGCCAAGTATATAGACGCGCTCGGCTATGTAAAAACAGATGGAAGTGCCGTCGTGCTTGAATCTGCTAGATCGACACCCTAAACGTGCGTAAACAGACAGTTGCACTTGCAGAACAGAATCCTGCCCGGTCGACCACAAGGTCGACGAGCTAAACCTGCGTAGATGTACACGACGCACAGAAGTCAAGCAACATCAACCAACAAACTGCACAACCGTAATTCCACACTTCCTTCAGAAGACTCTCTGAATCGATCAATTGCGTGGTGGCGGTGAGGCCCCCCGCTTCCCCCCAACCGACCGAGGTCCTAGACAAGATGTTGAAGAATAGGTTTTGCCCTGGGTCACTACTACGTTATTATACTTAGGTGAGCTGGTAAACGACAACTCCAGTAAGCTCCACACAGAGCTATAACGTGATTTAAGCGAACGCTTGACCTTTGCAGTTGTTTGGGCCCTGGGCCTCATCCTTCCAGTTCACATCTGCGCCGCTCCCGAGGGCATCTTCGCAACCACGCACGTTGCCCTCCTTTGCAGCTCGAAGAAGGCTTTGACTCGAAGAGGCACCGCCACCTTGACACGCTGCACTTGATGCCTGATGACGTGTCTTGTTATGGGTGGATGACCGCACCGACTATGTCCTTCATGTTCCGTTACCTTGATTTCCAGAGATTGGGTTACTGCTTCGACAAGGAGCTGCACGCACACGCCAGTGCGTGACTGGTGCCTCCCAGAACGTGGTTGTGGATCCGGAGTATCCGCCTGAAGCACACGCGCGAAGATATGAAGCTTGGAAAAAAACAGACTCTCCCTGAAACCTCGCAAGTTTATATCTAAGGCTGGATCAGAGCGGCCATGCTCGAACTGCGAGATGACGCCACTGCAAGCTATGCCAGGCTTCAACACGGAACTGGGAGCAGCTACGACTGCATTCGGATGCGCAGCGGCTTGGGCAAGATTAACAGCGGGCAGTTTCGGCTGCACTTGCAAAACTTGATGAGTGACATACTGTAGCGAGGCGCGGGCGTCAACGTCTTGGGCCCCCTTGATGGTCTCTGGCAGAGTGACCTGCAAACCCAAGCCCGAAGCAGATGTTGCATGCGACCTCACTGCGATACAGCGATGCGCAGAGACGGGGCCCAAAAGGGGTCATGTGCGCACGGACTCTGTTGCAATCCTCCCCTCAGTCGTCGCCTTCAGTCGGAGAACTGCGCAGCCCTGCGACCAACGAAGCTTGCCTGGATGCCTTGTTCAGCCAATAGCCCTCTACAAGTCCCTTGCCTTGCGTGCTTTCTATTTCCGAGGCGATGGCCGGATCTCGATCCAGGGCTGGTTCACCGGGCCCTGTCATCTCAATGGACATGCAGAGAATGGATCAGAGGCGAATCTGAGTTTCCGAACAGACTTGAAGTTCATGAAGGTCATTCCCATAAAATACCTGTCCAAGGCGCTCAAGCTGGCGAAACAGCAGGCTTGTGCGTACACACAGGCCTACCGTTTCAAGTGGCAGAGGTCACATGCCCTTGTCCGTGTGGGCGAAGGACTTGCTGTGCAAAGATCCATCCTCGCTGTGTGAAGGGTGGGAACGATGCACTTTGCTAGCACGAGCTGCAACTGTTGGCACGCCTGTTGAGACCTTCCGATCTTCTACTGCAACCCCAGGCGACACGAGATGCTTCTCTTTTCAATTCTGCGTCTGTCGTCACGAGCGCTTTGATCTCTGGCTTCTAGCCCACCCGGGGCAGTCCGACGAAGCCAACCACACTTGCTCCTGCATGAAAGTGGACTCACCCTGAGTTGGGGTTGGATAGGTCTCTCTATGGCGATGTCGCGAAATCTACGAGCGATCATTGGCGATTGGATGTGCACTTGGCATAAGCTGCAATCGCATGTGCGAGTACGGGCTGAGCTCTCGAGCACACTGTGACACAGAACCAGACAGACAAAGCACAAGGGCAGGGCACTGAAACTTTAAATGCGGAAGTGGTTTATGACACCCTGTTGCAGTGAAGTATACAGCAAGCCAGGCAAGTCAGAGCAAACCATGCATGCATTTGTGTGAAAGCATCCGGGTCCTCGGATGTGCTCACCCGCCCTAATACTTCATTGCGATGCGGGTAGCGACCAAATCGGCGGAGCACAGTGCGATGAGAGTCATGAGACAGGATCGCCTTATGTCTTGCTGTCAGAGCTCATGCAGTTCGTACTCTGACAGGCATGTATAGGCCCACAGCTCAGACTGGTATGCCCCTGCCATCACACCGAGCCGCCTGGAAGATGACCTTCGAAGTTGCATCTTCGAAGCGCTGCATGTTCTTCTGCAATATCTCTATACCCATGTCAACGCGAGAAGCATCGCCCGGAACCTCGCTGTGGCTGAATGGCTGGACAAGACACAGGAGCTCGGCAGCGGAGCAACAATCACTATATCCATCCTCCACAAGCTTTTCGCTCACCTCAAGGGCATACTGATCATAGCAAAACGCCTCGGGCGTCCCCCTGCAAGCATTTCTTGGAATCTGATCGAACAGGACGACCCTTGCCAGGTTCGCCAAATTCTCCGACTCGGAGATCTTGGCCCAAGGTTCTTTCCCCTGCCAATATCTATGCTCTTGCTCCACCAGGGGCAAGAACCCCCTTGCCACCTCATCATACCTCGACCCACTGAGGTACCACATCTTTGTCCGCTCGCGCAAATAGCCTGTGTCACTCAGGCGTTCCCTCGCATGCAGCACTTCATCGCCAAACCAAAATGTCAGAACGGACTCCAGATTCGGTTGAGCATGCATGCGGCTTCGATGCGCCAGCCTACGTGGAAGCGACGAGAGCTTTAGGCAAAATCTTAAGTTCACGAAAGCCAGCAACGCGCAAGCTCCATAATGGCTTGTCATCTGCAGATTGCGCTGGCGAAATAGAGGCCGTCGTGGCGATTTCCAGCATGATGAGCCCAACCCTACCAGTGTCGCATGAGACCTCGCAGCAGCAGATGCCACTCCCGCCTCCATGCCACAAAACTTCACGCCGCAGTTTTCTTTTATTGACATTGCAGGACGTTGCACGGTTGTTTGCATGCAAAGGCCATATTCAATGCTCTCTTGATTCTTGATTGTGCTTGATGGACACGCTGAGAGCTTGATATTGTGAGACAAATTGCTACGCATAAATGGATAGCTCAGCCCATGGGCACCGAAGAGGACTTCCCACACACGCAACGGCAAGGTCCTCACAAACGATTCGATATGGCGCCGCTGAATCTAACTCCTGGTCATCCTCCACCATCATGGCCTCCAGAATCAAGCTATTTAGCTGTTGCGTCTCAAAGTTAGGCATACAAGTAGCAACTGTGACAAATAAATGCTACTGGTGCCGCATGGTGCCGCCTTCTTCTTCTGCGCTGCCATGTCGTGCACACGCTGCTTGGCAAGCTCCGCACCCTTGCTCGAGAGATTTCTGTCTGTTGTACTAAAATTGCGCAACTTGGTTTCATGCAAGGCAACCCTCATGGGCGCACATGCACCAACCTTTTCTCCTCAAGGAGAGTGTGCATAGACCACGGTGCATAGACCACCGACATCCACCGACGACACCCCTCTCGAAGTGCTAAGGCCATGGGCTGAGAGGTTAGTTCAGTTGTTCAGCTGGGACTTCGAACAAGGTGGGCTGTAAAGCTCAGCAACAAGCCGCAGGCCAAGCGGGCTTGCATCTCTACAAAACCGTCAAGATACGTCCATCCACACGGAATGGCCAAGTTCTGCGGCGGCAGACCAACGGGGCATCCAAATTGACTGGATTTTTGTTGGTCAGCGGTGGAGGCTGGAACACGCCAGAATTAGGACTACATCACTTCAGCACGTTGTTTGCTTGCTCACCTGCCTCAAGTCTCAGATCGGGATGCATTCTGAGGTGCTGCCACCGCATTGTGAATAGTGTAATCATAGCATCGGCACTCCGCAGAGTGCTAGGGGATTCGCTTTTGGAAAAGCTGCGCTGTGCTCTAACTCAGGGCGACTTCGATGGACCCTTCCAGTGTTCTTACATGAATGGACAGCAGGAAGCCCAAAGACTGCCGTGAAACGCGCCGAGAGGCATCTCATCTAAGACGACTTGATGCAGACGGCTCGATACACCTTGCGTGTCTAATAATTCTGGTATGCAAGTATGATGCCCGCGGGGAAACTGCCTCTCTTGGTGGTGCCTTGCGCATCTCATGGCCCAGGCTTCTTGCTTAAGCTCGATCAGCCACAGGCCCGGCGCTCGCATCGAAATTCACCGATTTGGAAGGATTTACTCAAGCCGACAGGCTTGGCGTCAGCCGGCTTGGTTTTGTGCTTGGCAGACCTTTGAGATACCGTCTGTTCGGCGCTCCGCCAGGAAAAGCTTCCATGCCCTGCCAGCATGGGGGCTGAAGATGCCGAATGTCGTCAGCAACACTAGGCTTACCAATATGGATCCTCAGGAAAGCTGCTGCACCTAGAACCCGCCACAAACAAAAAAACAGTCCAGCGCTCTGGTAAATACACTCCGGCCGACTGGGCCAGCTACACAGATTCAGAGGTGTGCAAGTGTCTTGCTCACCTCTAGGACCTTGCACCTGTCATACAAAGTTTTCGGAAGGCCTTGTGGCTAACACCCTTCAAACATCGCTCAGCTCTAGGAGCAAGGTCGGATTTGGATTAGGAGGCTCGCACTTTTTAAGCACGACTCCGAGCATCGCTGCTCCGCGGGGAGTCTTACAGGCGTTCAGGGCGACAGGACTCCTAACATCACTGTCTAGACCTCAATGCCACTCCATGCTCGCCGAGACGGCCGGAAAAGCGTTGAGTCTCTGAGGCATTGCACTCGGAAAAATGGCAGAGCAATCCTCACTTTCGCAGCTGCGCGACCATCAGCGCACAGACTGAGTCAGGGAGCACCATAACTGGTCAGCACCCCGTGACTGTCATGGTTGTTCAGCGATAAACGGCATGTCTAAGTCGCAGGAGAAAACGTGACTTTCGAGCACATTTGCACACTTCATGCTTGCACTTGAAAATCACATCACATCCTGGCAGTTCTCACGGGTCATATGCCCAAACCTGGCACTGGCCTACCGGTCAATCAACACATCTGAGGTGACTCCTTATTGATTTAGTTAGTTCTTGCAAGGGCTGAGAATACACGTTTAGGAGTTTAGGCATAACACGGCGAACACGGCGAAAAGCTGTCGTCCCACACACATGTACAGCTGTGCCTGCGAATGCTGCGCAGGTAATCGAGAAGGACACGTCAAGGAATCTGGAAGTGTTTCGCAGCTCCTGCATAAGACTCCATTCTGAGGTTTTCAGGACTCGCTTTGGCCCTGGAACGGCCTTCAGGTCGAAGTGAAGAGTTCTGCTGCCATTATTCGACATGCTTCACCTGCCTCGGACATCCTCTTATGTTTGGCAAACGACTATCTCACAACTAGTATGCCAGCAATCACAACAATGGCGAGGTGACGTATTGCATCCGCTCGCTTGCAATGTCCTGACGCTTTGAAGACCTTTGTATCTTTGGCCTGTACCGGTATTGGGTGTCCTTGTTTTCGTCCTCCGCACCGCCAGCATCAGATTCGCCTTGGCTCAGACTCAGAGAGCAGCAGGAATACTTGGCTCCCAGAACCATCGAAAAGGTTGCCCCTCTGAATGCTCGAAAGGAACCTGGGGAGGACAATGCCTTGAGTGCAGACGGAGCCCTCGTCGAGACTTCATCTTCCTCACGGCTACTGGAGTGACCAGTACGGTAACACCCCGCGCAATCTGACAGACTCCAGTCCTGGTGGCCCTTTGCCTCCAGGATGTGGGGCACGATGGGTAGGTCCTTGAGTTCTGCGGCAGAGTGCAGAACGAATCCCTCCCTACACAACCACGGAGCATTCCTGGAACTGGCTGTCAAAACCTCCGTGAGGGCTCGAACAGAGCTCTCCGGCAGCAACCTGCAGCGTGCTTCGTGCTACTTGCGAAAAGCCTCCGGATGTTCGGCGCGAATCTGCCTTGATGGCTTGGTCCAGATCCGCGATGAGATCCTGTGGATCCTCGATACCAATCGAAATCCTGCAGCGATTTCTCATGTTCGTTGCATGGATGGAGTTGGCCAGATCGTTTCTACTGCAGGGCCGAAGGCTGTTTCCCACACCTCCCGTTAAGACCAAAGCCGAGATTTGCAGTTTCAGTGTTCTGTAGACCCGTGTCTGAACCGCAATAAAGAAACACCACACATTGGGAAGGCAGTGCGAAACAGTGTCGATGCACCGGTGAGCCGGAGATAACTTCACTAATGTCGCGTAACATACCAGAAACTCAAGCGCGACAAACGAAACCACGCGGAGTTCACAAGATTTCACAAGCAACACTTGAAAGAAAAGCACGGATTCAAACCGAGGTCTGGCGAGTCAATTGCTTGCAAGAACCTCCACTGGTTGTTGCACACGTGCCAACTTAGAGAATTTGGCAAGTACAACATGTTGCTCTCAGTCTCCGTTCTAGTTCTGCAAGATACTTCGAGACCTGGACCTGACAGCAGATGCGAAACGCTTGGCGGCATGACGCACAAACTACAGCAGACGATGATTTTGTATCCACTCTGCAGAACACACACAGGAACAAACAGTGCTGGTTTCAGCTTGCGGCCCTGTTCGGACTGAGACAACATGACTCCGTGCACAGGGTCCTGATCAGGTCATCAGCCAATGTCCTCTTCTCAGCTGGAATAGAGGCATGGCCTTAGCGAAAAGGATATCCTCTCTCGACGAACGCCAAGGCCGCAAGGGATGGAGGAAGAGCAAAAGCGGGTGACGAGGCAAGAATCAGAATGGCAACAGAACCGAGCAATACTGCGATCAACAGATGAGCGATCAGAAATTGCGTGGAATTCGTGAAGCTCTCGCTGCTACACCCAGGATCAACATGCCAATTAAAGTGCGCGGCTCATCGTGCACGGCATTTCGAGCAGACTGTTGACACCTTCAAGCTGGAGCTGAACGTGCATACGACGAAGCACTCCAGCAGCACAAGCTCAAGTGGTTGGAACTCTCGGGTTCCAGCTGCCGAAAGACACTGTGGTCTTGAAAATCTTGCCTCACTTGCCGATGGCACCCAAACGCCAGGCCCACCAGGCTCGCCAGGTGCCCGGCAAGCATCTACCAGGCGCCGAGAAAAGTCGACCGATCCTGTAGAGCAGCCAACGCTGATTAGCTTTTCCGCTTCCCTCTGGCTCTTTTGGCTGTCCTGTGGTCAAACTGATCACTGATCCACTGCCCTTGCTCTGGGACCAATGAATGGCCAAGCCTCCAGAATCGAGAGTTTGGCTTTGCCCCCCCCCCCTTTTTTTGAGCATCTGGCTGGTGGGATCGCATCCCCCGGGGCCAGGGAAAAACACCTCTTGGGAGAAGGCGGATGGAGAGCTGGAAAGCAAAAGCAACTCAGGCCGACGCCTGGTTGATGTGCTTGTTCCTAAGCAAAAAGTTGACGACCTTGGCCAAGTTTCCCATATGTAGCCCTGTAGTATCATAGCCCTCCGAACCGGACACCATGCGATGTTGAGGTCTCAGCTCGGCGTGCATTTTGCTGCGCGCGCTCCACTCGCCTCGTGCGGGAGCGCTTTAAGCAGCGGAGCCTTGCCGTTCGAGAACGCACTGTGGTCCGAACAAGAACATGGTCTTGATGCCACGTAGAAAAAGGAAGCACCTGAGCCACGCTATTTTCCCTCCGGCTAGTTCTCTCTCTATGACGACATTTGCATGCGGGCCAGGAACAGTCGAAGCCTGGAACTGGGAACTGAGTGCGAGACTCAAAAGGAGCCAGGGCCGTGCCTTCGGCATTCTGCAGGAAAGCCACTCGATGAGCGAGCTCCTGAGGCGCAGCTCATTGTCGCTTGGACTTGCGGATGAAAGGGCCCCGACAGGATGGCGGACGCAGACTAGCCCGCCAGTGCAGTCGGCATGGCCAGAGAAGAACTTTGTGGCAGAGTGCACCACGATGTCAACGCCTTCCCCAATGCGAGTGCTGACCGACAATTTTCCACACTTAGGAAACTTGCGCAAGTGTCCAACTACTTCACCTCTGAGATATTCTGAGATGCAGACCCAGGGTGAGTGGCTTGCAAATCACTGGCGGCATCATGGTGCTGTCCACGCTGACAAGAATCCCATGCCTTATCAGTGAGAGTTGTAAAACTCAAGAGAACGCTCCAATCGACTGTCACTGGCAAATGCTTTCTGCAGATGTCAATGAGGTGCCCTTGGCACATCTGTTTGAGGCTCCAGCTTGTGCGCAATAGCACACACGCCTCTGATGTCTGTGATGCGCATCCTGGGATTCGACCTTGGCAGCATCAATTTTCACGGACCGAAGGGACTGCACTCTGCGAGTTGAGACGTCTCCTGCAGATAAACGTACAGTGAGCACTCAGAGCTGCGCGGGCTTTCCAGGTGAATGAGGCGAGTCTTCGGAGTGATGGCCTCTCGACTGGAAGATGGCGTCCGAACGTCAGATATAGACTGACACCAAGAATGTGAGTCCACCATCTCCCCACTACAAAAACAGCCTTGCTGAGAGCATTGAGGTCTGTCGTGTCCACGAACTTGACCTCTGCTCAGTTGGAGAACCAGCAGCACAAGTGCTGCACTGCAAAGAGGCGTCTGAAAGAATCCATAGGCGTGTAAATACAGGACAAGACGCATCGATGCCACTGTTTGTGCAGTCCTTCCACAACTCATGCTCGTTCTTACAAAGATGCAGTCCACCTTGAATCACATCACTTGCTTCCGCCTACGACCATGATCATCTCCCGCGTGCCTGTGTCAGGAGCCTGTGCATGCCACCATAGATGTCCTCGTTTGCAATCACCTTCCAGAGATGACTCTTGCCCCTCCAAGGGCCTGAAGGCACATCCCGTGACCCTTGGGGCCTGGTCTCCGTACTTTAGCAAGCGGGTCACTGTGTGTAGTGCCTGAGATCCAGACTCCAGACCTAACCAGACCGCCTTTCGGCAAATTGCAAGCGTCTCAGCTCTCCGGCGGCCATACCAGACGCAAAGGCAAACGCTGCCGCTGCCTTTGCTTAGACTCTTCGGCACAAGCAAGCGGAGAAACTGTATGTTTTTGCCGACGGAGCCTGTTCCAGCATCGCGACATGCTTCTCCAACGCAGTCCTGCGCATGAAGAACCATCAAGTGGTTGGCGAAGAAGCACCACCACTTACAGCCTTGTGGGATTTCCCGAGCGGGAGTAGTCGTAAGGTCCAAACTCACTCGAGGACCTCGGATGCGCATGGACTCAACAAGGAAACAAGTCCCAGCGAGTGGGAGAAGCTAAAACCACAAGACCACAAGACAGTGCTCCGGAGCAAAACAAGCATGCCTGCAGATCCAGCAAGAGGGAGAGAATTTCAAGGCTTGCAAGCTACGTCTGCCAGCATCAGACAGCTCCCTGCCCCGAGAAACAAGAAAACCAAAACGCTTGCTTGGTGCCCTGTGCCCCGTGCTTGCGAGATCCCAGCCAACAGCATCGTTCCGACTTTTTTCGTCAAACTTTCCAAGATCCCACCCAAACCTTCCTTGTCCGGAGGGCAGGAGGCACGGCCAGGCAGGGAGTTCGGTGTCTGATGGTGGCGCCGGCTGCGGGTGGAACAAAACACGATGCGGAAGCATTCGCGATGAACGAGATCTGCCAAGCCACGGCTGCACAAAGGTGGCCGTCTGGTAGATGGGGGTATTGGATGGATGGTAAGGGTCCTGCAAAGCAACGTCAGACAGTCAACGCAGGGCATTCGACATCGTCCGGCCTCGGGACATCCATCAAAAACGACACACTGCGATGCAGGCTGAAGCTCGTTCTTGAAGCCTGCAGGCTCAGGCGTTTCCCCGCACGAGCACCAAAACCGTCATCCAGAGACAGCTCACTCTCTCACTCACTGTGCTCACACTGGAAAACGCCTGCAAAGTTTGGTCTGATCGGGAACGTCGGCAGGTCGTCGTAGTCACACTGGCTCCTGGACCGACAAAGGAGCTGTCTGCTACTCAAGGAAACTGGAAAGTGGCTGCTGAGGCAGCTACTCACTCAAGTCAAACCGCACATCTGTGAAGTTCAGCCTCGAGGGAAGCATCGTTCAAAGTGTTGCTAGTCGCAGCCACGCAACGGAGCAAGCAGATCTCCGAATATCAAGCACTTTCAGTGCCCCACTTCTCTCCGATAGTGCTCTGTGCCTTCTTCCGCATGAGCGTCTCCACGTCCTGCGTTGCAGAAGCATCTGATCATAATCCACAGCGACATGGGGATCGAACTCTTACCAGGCACCTGTTCCTCATCCTGATCTTCTACGAGAGAGGCGAGATCCTCGCAACACACCGCACTGGGCCTTGTGCTTGGGGGTCGGTGCCGGGTGTCGGGCCGACATTGACCTTTCTTTTTGGTACAGTCTCCATACCTTATACGACGATGCCGTGTCAGGCAGCTCGTAAGGCCTGAAGTAAGCTGCCCACAGCATTCTCCAGTCGACGCGCATCCGTCGCATCTGTCTCTATTTTCAACATATCCTGATCAGGTTTTTCCAGCTCTGAGGTAGCAAGGCGAGCCAGACTGGAACCCTCATGCACCGGGGCAGATCAGACAGCGTCCTGGCACGACTTACTCCTCGGGCCGCCAAAAGGTTCGCAGCAAGACATCGCGACCACAGCAACCTTGCACAGGAGGGCTTCGGACACTTCACGGTAGAGTTCAGCCTACATCTCAGAAGGCAAGGCGCTTGGCAATGCAAACTGTCGCCAACAGCTACACAAAAAGTCAACAAACAGCTTGAACCTAAGCTGCGGCGGCACGCGTGCAGAAGCATGACATAGCATGATTGGTTGATAGCCATGAAGCCGGCAGATTATCTCGCGAGCCTGCCTTGAGTGCAAGCTCGCCAGCTTCCTTGCGGCTCTTTCCCGCCTGCAAAGCCTGCGCAAGGCGACACCGCAAGGGCTCCACTCCCATAAACAAACTCGCTCTCTTCCGTCTCTTCCTTCAGAGGAGATTTGCGCTCGGCCGCTTTTTCTCACGCTCCTAGCGCTCGGGGGGTCACAGCTTCCGCAGCCTGGCGCCAAGGAGTGGCATGAGTCTCAGTCTCAGTCTCTGGCTCCGAGCTGGCTTCGTCTTCCTTCTCCCAAGTCCCGAAGCTCCGAACTTCAGACGTTTGTATTCCAAGTCGTCCTTTCGCAATTAATGGTGTGGAAACGAAGCTTCACCCCATCCCAGCAAAGGCAAACTAAACTCGTCCTGACTGGTGTCTGGTACTACAAGTCGGCCTAACCTTGCTTGCCGGCCTGTTGCATGCGTGAAGTTGAAACGTAATCGGCAAGTGGATCACGAAGGTGTGACTTCAGAAACGCGAGCTGGCTCCATCTTGTCGGCCTGGTTCGCATGGCATGCTGACACGTCTCCATAACACAGAAGTGGAAAGGCCTTGGATGCAGTGGTGAATTTCTCGATGATCGACCTGGGCTAATGTACCAGGCAAAAAGGCCAACACCGTCGGGGGCATCGAAGGCCCTGGCTTTCCATAGAGAGGTGCAGAGCCAAGCAGAGACGGAAGCGGGGTCGAGCCCAGGAGCGTGGGGAGCGGCTTGCAAATGTCAGTATCTGCCTGCGCCTGTGATGCCAACCAGCTCTCATGTCGAACTGAGAGCTGACTACCGTTTGGGAAGCAGCAAAAACTAGCAACCACGGGCATGTCCTGCTGCTCATCGTCAGCAGTACTGTTGTCGCCGTCACTGAGTCCAGCCTTCACTGCAAGGGCGCAGGCCCTTCTTAGAGTACACTGGCGGATCAGGTCCTTGCCTCCTTGTCTGGCAAGTGCTGGATCTCGTCTTCAGAAGAGGAGTTGCTGGCGGATTCCTGAGTGTGTCGGAGGCCCCCCCAACTTCCTCCCAGGATCTGGCGGCCAGAAATTTCCGGGTTCTCTGGCTTCTTCGGGGGATGCCGGGGCCCGAGCTGGGGATGGGAACGGTGGCGAAGGTAGGCCTGACAGCCTGAGAGCCGCTTCAACAAACTCCGACGTCTCCGATTTTTCGGTGTCTGAGGCGAGAGCGAACTACTGATATCGGGTTCTGTAACCTGCTGAAGCTGAGGAATTGTCATCTGCACTCTCTGGAAACCGCCCTGCAGGCCTTCATTGGCTGGCGGCTCAAGCCGGGGGGCCTCGGCTCAGGCTTTCTAGCAAAGGGATCGTCCACAACGTCTACTGGCTGAGATTGCGACGGGGCAAAATGAATTCCAGGAGGTTTGCTGCGGCCGCTCTCAAGACCAGGAGGCGCACCTGCTGCCAGAAAAGGAAAGAAGAAAGAAAAGGGAGAGCAAGAATGAGAGAGACTGGGAATGAGAACTGATCCTTAGTGGAAAGTCGACAAAACTCCGCAAAGACTCGGACCAAGCTTGTTCTTGCCCTTTTGGCCAAGGAAGCGAGGCACCTGACACAAACAAACCTTCCTCCTTTGGTGTGCAGCCAAGATATGCCCCAAGCGTGTCAGCAGCACCGAAATCTTGACCTCTCCATTTGCAGGACCAGCGGTCACTTTAATCTCCTCGCCGAGTGCTCAGGACACATACTACCAAACCGCTTCTGTCACCTGCGGGCATGGGCCAATCCTGATGACAAGTGCAACAGTCCTCGGTTGATAAGATCACTCCTCCAGCACGCTTGACCCGAGCAAGACAGTTGAACAACACAAGCACCAGGGGCAAGTCCGCAACCACATGCCGGGTGAGGATCGACAGAATCTAATGGCAGCTCAAAGGCTCGGGCCTGCGAAAACCCGACTTTAGCAAAAGCTGAAGGCGCAAACTTGCGAACATGCAAGACCTACTGTAGTGTTGAGATTTGGCTGCTGGGTACACACGCAGCAGAAGACAGACACGGAAAAGGCACCTGAGTACTTCAAACTGAGGCTGGGCAAGGGCCCGAATCTCCACGTGCTGAAGCCGTCAAAACAAACCAAAAGCCTAAGCCTCATGGCGAGAGTCCAAGCACTCGATCCCAGCGTCTAGCCCAAGACATTAAGCTCTTGACCCTTAAGCAAAAACCAATGTTGTGTTGTGTTGACCACACGGTGGGTGAAAAGCCCACACAATGGTTCCAGAATTCGACAGTCCTCACGAAATATTCGTAGTGGCAGTTGAGGTGCGAGGGTATGGTGGAGGAACTGGGAGAGGGAGCATCGCAGTTCAGCAGTGTACGTGCTTTTGGGCAACCGATAAGCCGATCAGCCACCCAAAAAGCACACAAGCCGATCAGCCAGCCAATAAGCCAGTAAGCCCATCAGCCGCTGCTTGTATCGGTGGAGCCTAAACCCCAAACTCCACACCCTGAACCCTCAACCCTAAACCGTCTAGTCGTCGACGCAGCATTTTGCAGGGCTTGACGGCTTATTGGTCTATATTCGCTTATTAACTGCAGCGCAAAAATGAAAGCCAAGTCTGAGAGCACAATGGAAGTCAGACTTCTGCAAAAATGCTGTCCTGATTCGCTCTTGGTCTTAGAGAGTGCCGCCTCAGGAAGGAAAGGTTACAGGTTGGCATCCAAGGGCGAGCAACTACAGAAAGTGCTACTCCCAAACTCCGGTACGAATTCTTATTCACCTGTGGAGCAACTGAGCAGGCAGCCTTCTCGGACCTCTGCGCGGCGCATACCCACAGATGGTGAGTTCAGAGTCTCAGGGTTTCAAAAAGTCTCAGAGCCCCAGGCGAAGTAGGCACGCATTTCTGCACATCGGCCTGGATGCTCGTGGATGCTCGCTGCTCGACTGCTCGGGAGTGGCTCAGTGGCTCTGGGGAGTGCGCCGCGCCACCAGCCTTCTGCGGAACGGTAGAAAGAAGCGGCCTTAGGACACAAAGGGATGCATTCCGAATGCCAGTTCGGTGCCTTTGCACTCAGCTGCTGGCATTGCTCGGACTAATTTGCTCAGATGTTCAGGGACACCAGATGGCCTTGACATGTGCACCCTCGTGTTCAAACGTGGCCGCATTCAGCGGCCGTGCATCAGCATCATGTAGCGCCTTCGGCAAAGGTGTCCTGTACACTGCAACAGGAGCTACACTTTTGGCAGCTGCGCCAAGCACCTTATACAAGCGATGATATGCAGAAGACCTCTCGCTCCTCTTGCTTTGAAAAACAACCTGCAGAGTGGAAGGCACTGAGGCTTGCGCCCAGCAATCGGTTGATGCTGAAAAGCTTTGGGTTGAGCCAAATGCCACAGGTGGACACGATTTGGCCAGTGCAAGAAGTCTTGAAAATCAATGTCGGACAGAAAGCCCGAATCGCAAACAGTAAGCCTCGCCTCTCACAAGCTAGCCAGCAACGACAGTGTGCAGAAATGTGGTCAGCCGGCTGCAGCCCACCTGCTCAGCAACTGCGACCATGGCTTCCCTTTCGGCCACCACGGTAGCCTGTCCAATTTTGCAGGCTTCAATATCCTTCGCGCAAGCCCTGCTCAAAACACCTCATTGAGTTCCGTGACCATGTCTGCTTCCCTTTTCAGCTTTCTCTGCTCCCTGCGTAGATGCACCAGTGCCGAAGGCCCGATGTTACACAGCCGTGGAAGGCCCAAACGCTGCTTGAGCATCCCATTTTGCTTGTTGCTCCTCGGGCAGATGATTGCAGAGGTATCGTATGAAACGTTGCTGAAATCAGACAGCTGCTGCTTGAAATCTGTTGCGACAGCCAGGGACAACTTGCTTTTGTGCTGTCCTCCGTCTTCTCGATTTCCCTTGCCCACTCCTGAGGGACAAACCACGACGTTGTCAGCATCTCAGGCTGCATCGATGGCCTGGTTCGATGGCTCCCTGAAGCGACCTTCCCTGAAGGCATCAATGGCTTCCTTCGCAGAGGAGTTGTGACGACATGGGGGCACCGGGCGGCTCGCCCTCGCGCCTCCCATTGCTTCAGGCCTCGGTGGGCCTGGCCAAGCCTGAAGTAAGCCTCAAGAAAGCATGCGGTATCATGCGGCGTCCCCGGTGAATCTCTGAAAACGCGCAGATGGCCTTGGGCCATTCCGGCTTCAGCGATACGCACGTCTTGGCATCTCTTAAAGCCTCGAGGGATGGGGAGCTGCTGCGGGGCCCGCTGCCCCGGTGCTTCCTTCCCACAGAACTCCCCAGTGGTCCTTGTCAAACTTTTTGAGCTTCACATAGCATGCCGATCGGTTTGAGAAAAGCCTCGCCGCAGCGCGGAGAAGCACATGAAATGACTGTGGCTGCAAAAGCGCTCGAAAACAACAGACACATGGCTTCAGGATCCACTGCACCACTCTGCACCATGATCTCAGGCAAGGGCTTCTCTTCGTCGGGCGTCTGATTCAAGGCTCGAGTGTAGTATACCTGTGCTGGCCACACTCAAGAAGGCCCCCAAGACACGACGTCCTCGTCCTCGCGACTGCAGCCGGCGCACGGCTGCATCACGCCAGGATGAACTTCTGAAGCATCCATCGGCCTGCTGTCACGGCCACTGCGTGGGCAGGACATCCCTCAGCCAACACGCAACGTCCACTGCACGATGCTCCATTCCTCGTACATCTCAAAGCAAAGCTTCCCGCCTTGTTCTTGAAGTCTCGCGCGAGCTCCTGGCGAGGACGAGTTTTTTCGGAGACCACGGTGGCGGCAACGGTGCGCGATTGCCTCGGGCGACCAGCCGCTGCGGTCCGGCGATGCTGCTCGAAGCGCCTTCGAGTGTAAGTCCTCCCAGCAGGACAAATTGCAGCAACGTTGCACTTCCAGGCATCTTGCTTGGCACTGCATGATGGACTGGTCTGCCTGAATCTGTGGCGCCGCTTCTCTCTGGAGGACAAGCCTCGAAAGATCTCACTCTGATCTCTCGCGGGTGGTTTGCTTTTGTGTGCGAGTCCGAGCGACTCGTTCTCCTCCAGCATCTGCGGCCTGGTGGTTGTGGCGGGGCCCGTGGCTGGATGCAGAAGGGAAGGTGGACGATGCTCTCGGCTCTGAGAGTTCTGCCAGTGCTTCTTAGAAGGCTTTGCCTTCGTCAGCGTCACCTGAAAGCGTCGCACGATGCACGCTGCAGGAGTGACGAACGGAGGCACCTGCAAGCACGTGTTGTACTGCCCGGACTTTTTCACTTGCCTTGCAGTCATGCGAGCAGCAGAATGCAATGACATGCGACTCCACCCGACCGGACGACAGACCCGACGAAGCCTCGAGATCCACCGGTTGCTACCAGTGCAGAACCCTCGTCTCTTCGTGAGAAAGGGATATAAGTGATATAAGTCTCTGAAAGTGAGTATGAAAGGATAGATTTCGTGCATACACTCGAGGCTGTTTATCTCCTACAAGAACCGGGACCATGCACGGCTGAGCCCATTGCTCCTCAGCTTCTGCCGGAGCTGCTGCCTTCACGCACTCTACTGCGTCCCCACAAAGAAACTCACGAATCAAAGCGCAGAGCCATGCCTTAATGATGTCCCATCGAGTTTTGTCAGGAATAATCTTGTCAAAGAGCTTCCCCTGAAACGACCGGAGAGCTGGGATCGTGTGAACTCTGAACCGCGTACTATTCAGCTGTCGCACCATCAGAATCGGAGATTTGTCATCTCCTCTGATGAACACTTTCAGGTACCTTGACAGGTGCAGCGGCTTCCGGCTTCAGGTTCGTCAATTCTGCCGCGGAGCTGAAACTGGAACAGTCGGGCACTGCTCCATGACATCCACTCCAAACAAATCCGCGAGGCAGGTGACTTCACATGCCTAGCAAAGCTGTGCCAGTAGCTGAATGTAGCTTCATGGCTGGACTGTGGCGCCTTCTCCAGGGCTGCCTTGTCCAAATGGATTCGGAAAACCGCGGTTTTGTCGTCCTGAGGCAAAGCCGCAAAGCATCGCAAAGCGCCCCCGCAGCCGGCTTCGGCTTCCGAGCACTCATCGGCCTGGCCATCTTCCAAAGAACAGCACAGATCTTCCCGACGAGCCACGAACGCTTCCTGCCACGCGGACACGGAGGCCAGGGCAAGAAGCGAGCACGTTGCTGTTGCCGTGCAGTCCCAGTCCTGCTTTCTTGGCAGCCGGCCAGGCTTGACCTGCCAGTGTTTGCCGCGCGAAGTCCCAGGAGGAGCTGCCAAAGGCTGCTACGTGTAGGCCGCTAGGCTGCCCGCCTTGACCAGCATGTCTTCCGCCTTCTTAACCGGCGTACGAGCTGTAGGAGTCCAACCGAAGTGGCTCCTCAGCTGCTTTCAGGCCACGAGATATCACATGCGCCTGCCCCGCTCTGGGCCAGGTGCTTGCGGTGGTGGCTCAGTCCAAGCTTCCAAACCTTGGACAAACCCAGGCAAATGTTTCAATAGCTAGGTGCAGCGCCTGTCAACCTTGTGAGCTTCGGACTGCGTTCCAAGCCTAGGAGGAAAACATAGGAAAACACTGATTTGTTGCAGATTGTGGTACCAACAGCGCACGCCTTGTGATCTCGCTTGGCCAGCTCCAATGTGAAGACATTGCTTCCATCCTCCTTGCAGCATGTCAGCATGTCTTTGCTCTTCTCAAGAACGGCATTGCACATCAAGCCTGCTTGTCCAAGGTCCACCATGAGAGGTCTCGCCTAACATCTCCATACCTGCGATTCAAGGGAGATCTTTGCGGTCCCAGCACAAGGCCGAGCGAATTGTACGGAGACGTTTACCCTTCAAGTGAAAGTTGGAACTGTTTTGGTAAGCTCCCGACAGCGTGCCATTGATAGGGGCCAGGAGGCTGTCCAGATCCTGTCTTCCCACAGCCTGCGACTGCTTCTGCTTCTCATGATTGTCTTAGTGTTGTGACTGTGGCGGGAAGGGGCGGGCCGGGCAATGGCTGGCACTGCAGGCACCTTCACCTTTAGCTCCCAGCTGGACAGCTCCACGCAGAGGTCAGCCGCACACAGTGAAGCCTACGGAGCGGAGGAGCGTGTCTTCTTTCCATGCGCTTCACTGACAGGCTTGCCTCGCGGAGAACATACTTCAGCGTGATCCGTCCCATGCTCTGAAAGTAGTCCACTCCCCTGCGCAACAGCATCTTTCAAAGATCCCGAGTGACTCGGGCCGAAGGACCGCCTGGTGGTCCCACTGCTTGGGAGACACGCGAAGTCCCGCATCTGGTAGACTTGGCCCTCCAATGCACCAACTTTGCACACTGCAGACCAAGTCTGAGCATGTCGCTTCGCTTCGGATTTTTGATCACCAGGAGCACATTCAGCTGTACACAGCGCTGGTCTACGTCTTAAAGACATGAGTAGCAGGGCTGGCCGGTGCTAAGACACTTCCTGCAGAGGCTAAGCTGTCGGAAAAGACGCCTCTGCATGCAGTGAAACGTTTGATTGAATTCAGACATAGTTGCGCTATTGTTCGCCTGAATCGCCTAGGTGATCCTGTGGATCGGAAAGCTTCTGATGCTCACCGAGCTTTTCGCATCAAGTATGGATGCAGCGCTTTCCTCGAAGCCTTTCAGGCTGGGCAGCACACCCGTAGTCAGCAACGGCTAATTCCACTTTGGAGGTCCTTTCGTTATACCTCGGAAAAAGAACTTCTACAGCTCAGACGCGAAGCGAAATCCTGCACTATGTTCGCCTTGCCAGCTCAGGGCCAACGGCTTGGTTTATAGGTACCAACTGCTACCGCATCCAGGCCTCAGTGCCCTTCACTCTCCCAACTTGCCGCCTGCGAGCACTGAGGTCATGTTGACAAAGTGTCTGTGCGGCCAATCTGCAATGCAGGAATCCTACCTGCTTGCTCCATCTCCTCGATCAAATCCTGAACCAAACACGTAACGAGCTGATGGTGAGACCAAAATGACGGAACTGATCTGAACTGATGCCTCTACAGGAACTGAGCTACGGACATCGATCTCAGTCGCCTTCCTTAGAAAAAGAACCGCAAGCTTTCTCGGAGTGAAGAGCCTGAGAGCGACCTGTCGCCTGGTGCAAACTGGACATGGATATACCGGGGCTGTCAAGATTCGAGGAAGGCTTTGTCTTCTCCTTCTTGGAATCCATCACAGCGCTTGCATCACGGGAAAGCTGACGACTGACAAGCTGGGCATAGACTCCGCCGGTGGCAACGAGCTCATCGTGACAGCCACGCTCCACAATCGTTCCCTTGTGTACGACACAGATCTGCGTTGCATTGATAACCGTGCTCAGTCGGTGAGCGATCAGCACAACTGTGCTGTTCAGCTCCGATAGCAAAGTCTCGAGCGCACCCTGCACAATTGCCTCGTTCTCTGCATCAAGAGCTGATGTTGCTTCATCCAGGAACAGCATCCGAGGCTTGCGAAGGAAGCATCGTGCAATTGCCAAACGCTGCTTCTGTCCACCAGATAGCATGATTCCTTTCTCGCCAACTCGCGTGTCATAACCTTCTTCCATTTCCAGAATGAACTCATGCGCATTGGCTGCTTGGCAAGCTTCAACTACTTCATCACGCGTGTACCCCCTGCCAATTCCGTAGGCAAGGTTTTCAACGATGGTGGAAGAGAACAGCTGCGTGTCCTGTGCAACGAACCCACAACATCGACGAACACTCTTGGAAGACAGGGTCGACATACTCCGGCCGTCCAGGCGTATTTCCCCACCAGTTGGTTCATAGAACCTCATGAGTAAATGAACTAAGGTACTCTTGCCACCTCCACTCTTGCCGACAAGAGCCGTGGTGGTCCCAGGGGGCATGTCCATGTCAATTCCTTTCAGAACCAAGGTCTCGGGACGAGACCTGTAGCGAAATTCAATGCCACGAAGCTGCAGGTGGCCCTTGACACAATCGCGAGTGACCTCCTCCCCATCATCGGGATTGACATCGGGGCGGGCATCGATCAATGAAAAAACCCGTTCCGCCGCTGACGAGGAACGAATCAAGTCATTGAAGACGTTCCCGAGAGCAATGAAAGCATTGTTCATCATGTTCCAGTAGAGCTGGAAGGTAATGAGAGAGCCAATGCTCATCACTTCGCCTTTCTCGTCACAAACAAGCTGACCACCGTACCACAAAATGAGCACCGCCGTGCCCAAATTAAGATACGTTGAGAAGGCCGTCACCGAGGCTCCAACGTAAGCATTCCTCACACCGTGGCCTAAGGCTGTGTTGATGCTGTCTGAGTATCTGAAAGCCTCGTGCTCTTCTGTTGAAAAGCCACGCACTGTACGGATGTTACTAATGGCATCCGTCGCAGTGCTGTTTGCCTCACCATAGGCGCAATAGATGGATCTTGTGATTTTCCTGGCCCACTTAGCATATGCACGGTAGCTGTAGGTGATCGGAGGCACAATTGTAAGTGCAAGGATCGACAACTTCCAAGAAGTGTGGAAAGCCATGAACATGCCGCCCACCTCTGAGGTCACGGTATGATAAGAACTGCTTCAACTCCATGTCTCTGTGCGCACTCTTTGCTGTCCCGGTCTGACACGCATCAACTGCAGCTGTGGCACCAGCAACAAAACGTTGGCGAGCAGATCATTCATCAATGTGCTGAGCGGCCTTAGCAGCTGCGTCAGGCCATCTTCACATGTATGTTTAAAGCTCACTTTAGTTGACGGAATGTTTCTTAGTCATGCATGACTTCTCAAATTTGCCCGAACAGTGTGGAAGCACTATGGGGTTGCTACGTTCAGGAGAACACAGACTTGGGTGCTTGGTACCAGGGCCACCAGAGAGGCAGGGAGAGATTGAAAAAGAAAAGAGACATTGGTTTTGATCTAAATTCCTTCATCCCGGAAGGACCTTCTTCGCTTCGCGTCCAAATGCTATACCTTCGCAGCACCATTGCGGGACTTCTGCGGAGGCATATTTACACACCTTTGCAAGTTCTAAGCCCGAGCTAAATGCTCGCAAATGAAGAAGAACTTTTCGGTTAGTGGTCTCCCAAACCCTTCTGAGCGACTTCTTGGAACTCCGTACAAACCCTATACTATACAGGCTATTCAAGCAGGCTTCTTAAAGCACATGAATACGAGCTTCTCAAGGTTCTGCCAAGGCTTCTGGAACGCGTCTGAACTTAAGTTAAGGGCGTGTGCAAAGCTTCCTAAAAGCTTCTCGAACGGCAAGCTCTTACGGGCGTAATTAAGACCTTCTGGGAGGCATCCTACGGGTTTCAGGGCTGCTTGCAAGCTACAGCAGTTGGTCAGGGCGGGTTCGGGCCATCCCAAGGGTTGAAGCCGATGAGATTTTTGAGCTTTGTACAATGAGCCCTGGCCTAGATCTGGCTACCTCGACTGTAACGACACCTACGTGGAACTTACGCGGAACTTACTCGCTGGACCCTGCCCTTGCACCTAATTTGGGCACCTCGCCCTAGCAGCAACAGGAGTAATAACAGCAGTAGCAGTAGCAGCAGCAGTAGCAGCAGCAGCAGCAGCAGCAGTAGCACTAGCAGCAGTAAGAAGGAATAGTGGCAGTAGTAGTAGCAGCAATAGTAGTATGAGTACGAATACGAGTACGAGTACTAGTACTACGGTTGATCAACAGTAGTACTAGTAGTAAAAAAATAGTAATCGCTGTAATCATAGTAATAGTAATAATACTAGTAGTAATAGTATCAGTAATAATCATCATAATACTTATGATGAATACTAGCAATAAAAATAATAATAGCAATAATTGTAATAGTAGTTGTAGTAGTAGTAGTAGTAGTAGTAGTAGTAGTAGTAGTAACAATCATAATAATTTTGGTAATAATAAAAACCAAAATACACATCATCATAAATAGTGAAATAGTAATAGTAAAAAGTAGTAGAAATAGTAATAGTAGTATCAGTAGCAATAAAAATCAGATAGAAAATAATAACAATATTAAAAATCATAACCATCACAACAATTGAAACAGTGGCGGTAATAGTACTAGTTGCCTGTACTAGTTGTTGTAACAGTAGTGGTAAGAGTAAATAGGTTTAGTCATAGTACAAAAACAGCAATAGCAATAGCAACAGCGATAGCAATAGCAATAGCCACAGCGATAGCGCGAGCGACAGCAACAGCAACCATGGAGACTCCGAGAGGTCGCCACTGAATATCCCCGGGACGTGCGCCAAGCGGCTGCGTCATCTGACCTTGGTGCAGCGGTGCATGTGGCACAGCAAGGAAAGACAGGTACCCAGCACTCTTCGTGACCCACAGTGCCTGCAAGGACTAACAACCTCAAGAGTTATGTAGCTGCAGTATGCATTGCTTCTTCGAAGCCAATGAACCGTGATGTACGCATCATTTCAGTGGCTGCAAGCTTTCGGCGGCTTCGGAGACCTCTAATGTGGTAAAGGCGGGCCTTCGCATGCTTCGGCGGGTGGTATAGCCATCGTGTTGCATGGCTTAGCGTTTTTGCTGCGTCACAACCGTCATCGTTTCACATCAGGTTTGTCTGGAGCCAGACGAGACAGGGAAACCGAATGCTCATACCACCCCAGAAGCAATCGGGAAAGCAAACCCGAATTGCCTGAATGAACCGGAGTAACCAAGGCATCGCTGAACCGCCGGTCCAGGTACCCGCATCATTCGTCAGGCGTGATGTCAGCTGACCAGTGTGCATAGTATCGAAGAAAGAGATATCCATGCGGACCACGCTTGCGAAGAGCTTCAAACGAACGGAACAGGCCATGCGCCTCTGCACCAGTTCTTGCGCAAGAGCTTTCAAGCCACTGAAGCATCCCTGCAAAACGTTGATGATAACATAGGTGAGCATGGCGTACTCGAATTTTGATCTTCCACCCTCGGGGTTCTTCAGATATGCAAGGATACCATCGAAGATCGACCCTTGCACATTCGGGGCGAAGATTTGCAATCCCTGCGTGATGACCAAACAGGTGACGGCTGCCACCAGCGTGGGCCAAAATTCCATGGAGAGCTGCCTTTCAGCGCATTGACAGGTGCAGCGTATGCTCAACATGCACTGTAAGTCCAGAGACAAGCGACACTATGCGCTTGAAGTATGTCCATGTCGTGATTTGCTCTCCATCTCGGCGCACTGATCGTGCGCCAAATCCTTTTGCGCTGTGCTTGTCTTTCCTGATGGTCAGATGGCAGCTAAACACCAATAAACTTCACAAATCAGCTGGACTGTTGAATGCCCGCTAACTGCAAGCATGCATCTGCTTGTAACACCGTGGACAGAGGTCGAAGTCGCACGTTCTGCATCTGTATGCGATGTAATGCGGACCCTGGCGCGGGCAGATGACGTGCTGCTTTTCAACCGGTCGTTCACATCAGCCAAAACTGCAAGCTACTGTAGCCTTCATTTGGTCACCACAGACGTCACAGCCATGGCATTTCAGACCCGTCTCAAAGAAGAGCGGGTGCATGTGGATATGCGGGATGAGCCTGAACGCAGACTGGTTGCTGATTGCTATGTCGGCGGCTACCATAGCCAGGATCGACAGCTGGGGCGCAGGCTCCCCTTGTTCCTCGGTAAATTTGTTGAGCAGGTTTTTCAGCATGAAGTACTCCTCGGCTGGCTGCAAGCACGCCACACAAGCAAGCTTGAGGAACGTAAACCACAACACAAAAAGTTCAAAACTGATGAACAAGCAACACAGCCTGCTTGTACCTACATACCTACAGAATGTAAATGGTGGGTGGAAACCAGAGGTACACGCCTGCAGCTTGTGGGCCTTGAATCTGCGGCCACGAAGCTACGTTGATCATGACCATAGTCAAAGCTTGCAGCGTGCCCTGCAAGGCCAAGAACCGCGGGTCGTAGTGGAACACGATGCATTTGATACCGTTGTAGAATGACATGCCTGTCACAGCACACAGATCCCCCATAGAATGCAACTTTACTTCTGGCAATCAAAAATGAAGTTCTCTTGGTCATGTTGCTTGGCTATCTGTGTTCATTGCTGTCAATCAAAATCCGAATTGTCAATCGCCCAATCTTACTCACTTCCTTCCGTGTCAGCCCAGAACTGGAGCTGGGGGAACAGATCTGCCGGCTAAAACTGAAGCAGGCGCCTGTGCTGATTGCGAAAAGCACAAGCATGATGATCTCCTTCCTGCGATCCGCCCGCTTCATGAGCAGCGCATGGTCGCGGTTCATCTCGAAAGCACTCTTCTCCTGTGCATGGCAGCGTTGCAGCACGATTAGTGATTAGATTAGTTGTCCTGCTGAGCACTGCAATCAACATCCGGGCTGCCCACACAGCTGGAGGTGGAGACAATAGAAGATGCGGCAGAGCCTGGCAACGATCAAAGCGCCCTCGTCTCCCCCACTCCCCGACACTTACCGGGCACTCTGCACGAGTGCACTCTTGAGCGCTGCGCCATTCACAGCCTGCATGGGCACCTTGTCCCAGAAGGCATCGGCATTTAAAGACAGAGTCGAGAGGAAGGCACGGCACTGGACAACCCAAAGCCCAGCCTCCGCCAAAGGCACTCGTAGATCACCGTTTGTCCCGTTGCTCACAACTTCTCGTGCAGATTCCTTGGTCGAAATTTGGGCTCGGTGACATACACCGAGCTCGACTCGCGACTCGCTCTTGCCTGGGCAAGCCGAAACTGCTGAAGTGGCGAGCTGGCCTGCGCGACCAGCACACTCGTCGACTCGCAGTAGTGTGGTGCTAACGTGCAAGCATCCCACGCGCCTCCGTGCGCTTGTAGACCAGGAAGGCAAGCCCGGCCATCAAGGGAAACACCTCAACAAAAAAGCATCGCTAAGTCGCATGGCCTGAATGCAAAAGACGGGAGCTGGGAGCTCCCGGCAAAAATTCGGACGAGGCAGCACGTCAAGATGTCCGACGTCACCTGGATCCGGCTCCCACCACTACGTCTGCTGTCACAGAGCAGCATAGAGCAGGGCATAGCAGGGCATCGTCTTTATGCCAGGCTCGGAAATAGAAACCCCCCAAGGCTTGAGCCGACTCGTACTCATCCACATTCGCATCCTTTTTGCTGTGGGTGCCGACATAGTAGATGCAGAAAGCAACGCCAACGTCCACCACAAAGGCCTCCAGGTTCAATGCATTCGAGGGTTGTGTGACATTTGGGGACCCGTGATCCCCGTGAAGTCCAATCTGTAGCGAGGCACGGCTCCGGTGGCGACCGAGAGCGCCGGGCGGGAGAGTTGCATGTGTCCTGGGTGACGTCCGCACCGAACCACAGATGCTAGATTCTGCTAGCTAAACTCGCTGGGCTCCCCAACCAATATAGAAGCACTGATCTGGTGTATGATCAAAATATGAGAAGAAGCAGCTTTGGAATGCAAGGCCAGCTCACGATTACGTCGCAGACAAGGCAGGCATCAACCACGATTATCACTTTCCCGTGTGGGGACTCAACACTATTTTGAGCTTTCAATCCTAACAGCAAGTGGTCGAAATGCAAGAGCATCTTGCTCAAGCAACATGCCACACTCCTCCGAAGGTAATTGCTGCAGTACTGCATTAAGCATACATGCAGCAGTCTTTTCACGAGTCGCGTAAGACTCTTAGAGTCTGCTAGTTTAAGGACATCAAACTTCCACAGAGGCCGGCACGTTTGGAGGAATTTCAAGCATGGTATACTGCTTTCGAACTTTCTGCATGTGTCTGGTGTTAACAGCAGAGAAAGGTCGCATGGACATCGACCCTTTCTTGGCAGTCTGCTTTCTTGCCAAGGTGTGCGGTAAGTCTTGGATTGGCTGTCTCGAGCCATCTAGACTGCTTTCATCAGAGTCCATCGAAACATCTGACGAATTCCACGCGAGCCTTGCTCTTGGCTCTCGAATGCAGCCTGTCGTAGCCACGCGTTGCAGGCTTGAGACGCTGGCTAGGGAACTCCGGCGTCGTCTTCCCACATCCAGCAGATCGTCTGGCTCCTCCTTCTCCCAAAACGTCAACTGAAGCCCAGGCCCACTCTGCCACTTCGTCAAGGAAGCAATCAGCGCAAGCCTCAGGTCCTTTCCGCACACGCAGACTGCCGAAACACAGCGCAAGCTGCCTACTGGTAGGATGCCCTACAGTAGGGTCCGGTCCTCCGCGTGAGCCTGGGCTGGCTTGGAAAGGGCTCGCTCCACGCCTCGGTCCCGCAGACGCCTGCGGGACTGGGCCAGCGCCTGACCTCGAAGTTCCAGTCGAGCGAAGGAGCTTCGCAAAGAAGTCACCGCGTCCAGCAACGCTGCTGGCGATCCCGCTTCAGTCATGGCAGGGACATGCAGTGACTCCTCCTTAAAAGGGCTCAACTCTTCTCAACTGCCTAAAGCTGGCCAAGCCTTGAAAGGCGGGGCAGAGCAAGTGCAAGCTCCACGCGACTAGTGCAAAGGAAAGCAGCTTGCAAGCTGGGACCTCCCATCGCCCATTGCACTCGTCCATCTCAGCCATCCTTGCACAAACGTGGCATCCCTTCTGCTCTAATCTCAGATATGTCATGGGCTGAGCTGGGCACCGCAGCAAGGTTGGATGCAAGATCAACACATACTAACATGAATCATTTCGCGGTCTGGTGCTAAATTCTGATTCCTGCTCGGCTTGTCTAACACATGATCAGTCCCCATCTGGTCTTGACCTTTTGTGGCTAGTGTGACACAGGGCTTTCACGACCCAGGCTCCATGATCTGCATGATCCGCTGGATAGTGGAAACATCACTTGAGCCAATCAGCCACTTGGCGCAAAATGTGCACGAAGCATGATTACCCGATTACACAAGGTGAAGGTGACAAGAGATCGACAAAGTCTCTGTCTCATTTCATGCCCGTCACTTGCATGCAGTCACGTCTGGGTGCTCGGTCGAGAAGCCAGGGAGGCACAGAGCTCCTGTTCGCCTGCTGAAGCTGCTGAAGAAGCAGCAGAACCTGTTGCTGCAATTTCGAGCAAACATCCCCGAAAGTGCGGCGGCAAACTGCACTTCGAGCCTTGACGGCGAGAATGCCAGAACTGCCTTTTCTGGCAACCTGACCAAACACCTCCACGGATGAGCGGCCACGGGTGAAGCTCTGTGCAAGCAGCTCCGGCCTGCTCCAGGACCATCCTCACATGGGCAAAGCATACGCACTTTGGTATGCCTCAGCACGGCAGCGCCCAGTGAAGGGAGAAGGGCTTCAGTCTCTTGCATCGAAGGTTGACCTGTCTCACATCAACTCTTTCTGCAGTCGGTCACGCAGAAAACAGACGCCACACATGTTGTGCTGATCTAGCGCGGGCCTTCGCCTTACAAAAGCCAGGGAACCTTTCAATTACGGCCGTGCAAGCAGCATTCAGGACCCAGGGTTCCCCATCCATCTGGAAGTGCTGTCCTGCAGCCAAGCTTAAGGCTCTGTGCGGGGGAGAATGCAAGCTGCAGCGCATGCAACTTACCAAGGTGTCCTTTCTTCAGGCGCATTTCCACACGGTGTGGCTGAAAGGCGATATCCACATTGCCACATGGGGCCTTCAGGACCTTCTTGGTCAGGGTCATGCCAATTACCTCGGAGGCTGACAAGGGGAATTGCTAGCCCCCGGTACACACAAGTAGGCGAGGGACTCCGTAGGGACCTTGTCTGGTGAAAACCTCCAGCCTCCCATCATTCGGGCTTACCTGGTCCGCAGATCAAAAAACACTGAAGACAAGCACTCTTCTCAACTGCAACTGCAAGACATCTACCCTCCGCTGCCTGTCTTCGCACGGCCTCGCTGCCGTACAGTAGCATGCCTGCACCTGGTCCAGCGAAGAACATGGATAACACCCACGCTGCTTCATGAATCGGATTTCGTGAAACCCACTCTGCTTGCATGCGAGCATCCATAGGAATTCAAGTTCGTGAGAGTGAATTGACGGATGGAGCTCGGAAACGTAACCGTTCCCGGGTCATCATCAAATCTGACTTCAAGGTCGTCGTTGAGAGCACGGGTACGACAGCACAAACATCTTGCGCAGTTCGGCCCATTGAGTGCATAACATAGCAGACCGCCATGAAGAAATCGGCACGGTGGGAAGCAGCGCATCCGAAAGCAACACTTACCGAAACCCGACGACCGCACTCTCCCAACTTCGTAAGCAGTGTGGGCGTCCATCCCAACCGAGAAGTAATTAGTAAAGTATCCAATGAACTCCACGGTCCCACGTTGACGAAGAGATGGCGGCAGAAGATGGGAAGGTCTCAGGGTGAGCCGCCACTGATCAAGCAGAACGGTCTCGGCCTTCATAGCACGCTGAACATAGGACAGCAACTGAAAGTTGTCTGTGAGTGCAGGGCCCCAACCAAGAGACCGGGCCAGATCATTCCCTGTACCGAGAGGGACGATTCCAACGGGCGGCAGCCTGATGTTCTTGAACAATGCTTCTCGTCTGTCATTCAACTCAGAGAGCACCCAGGTCACAGTGCCGTCCCCACCACAGGCCAAGATAGCAACATCGCGGCCCTCCCGCAGCAGATCTGCCGCAAGCTTCAGTCCAGATCCTAGATCGTTTGGAAGTTTGCAGATCTTCCCGTTCTGGGCCAGGAGCGCTTCGAAGAGTCTCTCGAAGCGCTTGCCACTCTGATCCCCAGAGCCTGCAGAAAGGATTCAACGCGCGGATGGAGAGAGTGCTGGAAATGCACTGACTCCCATCCTGGATTCACAAAAGCGATGAGGTAGCGGCCTGCTTCGCCCTTGCATCAGTCTCCGGCTCATATGCAAAGCAAAACAGTCGAAAATGATCATATGATCCAAAGTTGTGCAAGCGGCCAGGGAGGATTGCAGATCGTTGTATTCGAGCAACGAGATCTGGTGGCCTCGCATTTCGCAGAAGCAGGACGTAAGTGGCAAGAGTCAACCCTGCGGCCTCGTACAGGAGTTGGGAAGCTGACATCGGTGCTGCCTGGAACATCGTTTGCTGGAGTGGCGATGGCTGGCTTGCCTCGGCCCAACTTCACATCGCATAGTTGCTACAGCTCGATGCCAGCGGGCTGGCAAGCTCTCTGCGGCACTGTGGCTTCCTGCTGACAGTGGAGATGCGGTGCCGCGATGCCACAATGCCGCATTAGACCGCATGCTGCAGCCAGAGGGCCCCAGGTTCTGCAGTTGAAGAACCTGCAGGTCTGTGCGGTGAGGAGACTTCGGTCGGGAGGCGTCAATGCAGTTAAGCCACAAAGAGCAGGCCAACAACCTTGAAGGAAAGCATCCGTTGGACTTGCAAAGGCACGATGTGAAACTTGCCACACCACGGTGTGGAAGTCAGACGTCTCCACTTCATGCAGGTCACAACGCCAGAATGGCCGTGCAGAAGCTGCCGAACAATCCCACCTCCGCTCGTTCGGGGTGATGGTGATCTACAGTAGTAGGCTACGCAAACATAATATGCAAGCGCTCTCATGAAAAGACAGGACTTGCGGCAGGGGAGCAGATGGCGTCGAGCAGCAAAGAAGCAGCTCCTCCACACAGCTGTTAACTGATGATGCAAAAGATCTTGGCATCAATCGGCATCGACTACTTTCGAACCGGAGTTGTGAGCGATTTCTCTGCAACACCACTTACTTTAAGCGTCTGACTTGGGCAGCTGCACTGACTGAGTCACTGAGACTACAAAGCCTGAAGCCCCTGGGTTTCAGAACTCAGAACTGTGACAAGCAATTTAGGTAAGTCCAACCGACAGATACTTCGTGCTGACAGAACACGCCACGACGGTCGGGACAGCAGAAGTGACCTGCAACTCACGAGGAGTAAGGCACCAAAGCTGCAAGAACTTGTCCAGTTCAGTTGTCGATGTTGTCGCATGCCCAGTCACATCTCCAGCGAGCTGGCATGTCACAAATGAAACGAGCGATCCTTCGACACCCCGAGAAAACACGCTGCCTGGCGTTGCAAGGCATCCGACATGGCGGCCACAGAGACTTTCTATATCTGGCTTGTTGTAGCAGAACACGTCGTAGGATCCCATGCCTTCCAGACCGCGACTCATCTCACTGAGACAATGACAAGGACGACTCTTAGTAGACAATATGTCGAATTCTCGCCAAGCGGCGTCTGCCGTTGCCTGTCAAAGTTGCGGGTGCTCCGCTTTCCTGATTCTGGCGAGTCCTGGCAAAAGGCGCCATGTGATACCAAACTCAAAGACGTCCCTAAACCCCTAGGTTCGATGAACCGCCAAGCAAAAGCAATTTTGGATAAGTGCCCAAAAACTCCTGAGCAGTTTGCAGACGAAACTGCCTGAGCGGTGGTAATACCTCGGCTTTACAGAAATCTATCGGATTTGAAAGCTCACCGACACCAACCAGCCTCCACAGGCAGTCTCAACCAAGTTGCCCTTCGAAAGCTTGGCACTCAGGCTTCTCTTCACAAATCTGGGCACAGCCCGTGAGAGAGGTGTCCTCTGGTGGGGCCATCTCCTGACAAAATCTCAGCCGAAAAATCGCTGCACGACAAACAACACGCCATTCACGATTCAGACCCTGGCCTCACGTCCGCAGTCTTTGTGGCTTTCGCAGATACACTCGCCCACGGACGCGTTGAATTCTCGTAGATCCTGCACTAGAGAAAAATTCACAGGAAAGCCTGAAGTGACCACATTACAGCTTCGGTCCTGGCACTGTGAATTCTTGCATTCTGGGCCTCAGTCAGCAGCTCACAGCCAACGCCAATTGGCCGGGAGCCAAAACTTCACGGAGCATTGCGTCTTGCGGCAGAGCATCGCTGCATCCCGCACTCCGCATCCGTCTCACATTCAGGGTCCTGCACGACACCTTAGGTTGCAAAATGTTGCAAAGCAGTTGCAAAGCAACAGCATTGTCGGAGTCCCTTTGCACGCTTTTCCCAACGTGAGATACGAGCCGGAACTCTCCAGCTTCGCGCGCCACCGGCCAAGTTCCAGAGCCTCAACATCTCGAAACCCGGTTCCACAATAAGCGAGGATTGCTTTCGGAAGCTCCTGGTCCTACACTTTGGAAGTTTTACAGGCGCACGGTGACTACGGTCATTTCTTCTGCATGATGCGGAAACGGACCTTCTCATGTTGCTGGCTGGAAGAACACTCGCGAGGGAGCCCTGGAGATTCTTGCAACGCTTCGCTGTGCAGACGAGCGGGCGAGCACTTTCGAATGTCGTTCCGATTACTCTGCAGAGGCCTATAGGTGCTACAACCTTGCTGTGACGGTGCTGAATTAGACATCCTTGGATGATGTGGGTGGCGTAATCCGGCAAAACGGCGGAAGTCACTTCCATGGCAAACTTTGTTCTCACTGACCGGAATCCCATCAAACGCAAAATGCCGGCGTGCTACATGATGCGTGTTTCAACCGTACGACGCAGGACTGAGCGACCGCGTGCGCACGTCATGGCAAACTACGCAGCAAGCCGTTCGTCATGACCTTCGCCTTTGCTCCAGAACCATGTGGCCGAAGCACTGTATGAGGTAGAACAGCTAGGGTTTTGTCAAGCAGGATCTCCTGCACGATGGACCAATTGCAGGGCGCTGTGGCTTCGAGGGGTGCACGCAAAATGCAGTTGCACATAGCCACCGGCAAACACCGCCACTGAATGCTTCACTCCTTCTCCGCCGCATAGAGCTGTACAAGCAAAGGCGTCAGCAGGCTGACGGGGCGCATGCAAGGATGCTGATGGCAAGTGGCGGTGCTGCAGCCCTTTCTCACGTCCCACGCGTACATATTTCATGCGCTACCCGCTAGTCACGGGGCTTTGAATGCTAGTCAGAGGGCTTTGAACTTTGCGAGCAGATGAAATCAGTTCAGCAGACAGGACTTGGAGTAGCATTTCTCTAGCTGACCACCTGACTTTCTCGTTCTTGATTGCATGGAGACCTTCGGTAATCTGGCACAACGGCTTCATCGCCTTGAGCACGTTCGTTCAAGCAGACCCCACGTTCCTACACAACCTCATCGTATTCGGCGAAGCAAAAGCCTCAGGACGTTCTCTGTGCTCTGCCCCGAGCTGCTGCGTCTCGCACGTTTTTGCAATGCGAGTGATTTCAAGGTCTGTCACGAACCCCAGCCCCTCGGCCAGACAGTTGGGCGCAGAAATCAAGAGGCAACCCTCGAAAAGCATGACAGAAGCTCCAGAAAAAAACACGCAAGTGCACGCAGGGCGGCCATGAAAGCCGAACACAAAACATGTGTCTCACAAGGCTTAGGCAGCACCTTGTTTATCAGGGAAGCATGACATCCGCAGATGCAGCTCGGAAGAGCTTCCAACTACAAAGCAGCTTGAGATGACCTCTCATCGTGCCGTAGAACTGCGAAGCCGATCCTAAAGCTGCATCCGTGCTGCCGGACGTGATCGAAATGCCCTGACGCTAGCAACTGACCTGCCTGCGGTGGCATGCTACCGTCACCAGCACTGGATCACTGAAGGAGTCTATCAACTCCAAATTAATACGGTACATCCCGGGCCGGCTGTACAGTTTCAACACCACATGAACCACAGAAACAATAATCAAACTCTGCTGGTACATGCTACCCCTACCTGTCCTGCTAGCTACAACAGAACATCATATGCCTGCTGGTGCTGACACTTGCCGGCCACGGGCGGCCCTCAGCAAGTTGATCATTGCAACCGCAGAGGGATGGGGCCTACCTTGCGCAGCAGCGTTTCGGGCAATCCTCCTGCCCTGAATACGCCTGGCTTAGTAGCATCTCAGAGAGGCTGGAAACAGCTGTCCTTCACCTTGGTCGGCAAACCTGTAAATTGTCCACGACCTCATTCCACCTCTCGGAGCCGTCTCAAACTTACACACCGGCAACCTCCAGGCAGCTTCCGGCTATCAGTTCTGATTCGCCGGTGCACTGGTGTGGGAATTCCGCGACGGATTTCCGAAGCCTCGAAGCCCCAGCTCCACAGCTCGCGAAGCACATGCTGTTAGAAGCATGCTGTCGGCTGAGGCGTTGCTCAACATGTCTCAAACCAAGGGGGGGCCCCACAATCAACGTTTGCAAGTTATGGCTGACCGAACACAACAGGGGCAGCATTTACATCATGGCCCACAGAATGTTGATAGTTTTTTAAAGTATTGCAAGGATCGCTGCTTTTCCTTGAAAGCACTTTGTCGGGTGCAAGAGGATGGGATGTATCTTGGCTCGCACATCACCACTAACAGCTGCACTTTAGCCTACACCTCACGCCAGCTAGTGACTCAGTAAGTGCTCCTCTTGCGCAGCGTCGAATGATCTCCTAATTCCACATGCATTAGCACTCGCGTCGACAATGGAGGCACGTTTGTGCGCCTTAAGCGTCGTAGGTGTGCTACCGGCAATCCTCATGGGGCAAGATTCTCACCGAATCCAAGCCGGATCTATACATCTTCGGAGGAGTCACCAGGGGATGGAGAAGTTCTCGGTCAGACAACTTGAACCGATAGGACTACCGACAATGGGACTCTTGAACTTCCCAATCCTTCGAACAGGTCACCGGCTTTTGATCGCAGCCCAGCCCTGCATTTCAGATGCCAGCGCCTTCATACTCTTCATGCAATGCAGGGCCTCAGCGGTGTGGCTTCGCATACCACACGACTGCCCTAGACCCTGCTAGACCCTCGGCCTCGTCATCCAGAATCAACCCCTTCTGCTCATCACCGGTTGTTTCCACACCTCGTGTGGAGCGATGAGGGGTTGAGCCTTTTGCTGAGAGGGATATGCTTGCAGATAGGTTTCGACAGATGAAATTCCAGGGGGATAAGGTGATGGCCTGCAAAGGCATGGAGCTACTTGTCACAAGGGCTGCTACACAAAACTCACATGCCATGGATGCCTTCGTCTGGATAAAGGTGCAACGGCCAGCTACTTGCTGCTCGCAGAAAATGTGTGCCTCAGTGTGAGTCTCTGTTCTGCGAGACCTCTCCGACGAGATCTGCTAGCCAAGGGACATCCAGGTGGCTCTGCATGTCCCAGCGAGCTAGGAAAGGAGCTTGCCACCAGGGCATCTTGCGGATGCTGTGAATGCGGACGAGCTCAACCTGACATTGTCACATCGACGACGCTCGGGTCAAGCAGTGTCAAGTTTGCATCCGGGCCACTGTACATGAACTGTCCCCATTCCCACCCAGGAACACCTCAGTCAGTGCAGCTTGACGCAAACCGAAGTTGAATTGCCCAGTCTGAGAGGCCAGCCAGCGCATCAAAACTGTCGGAAGCGGAGGCAGGGAGTGAGTTTACAAACTCTGGCACCTGGATGCTAGCAGGCACTGCCAAAAGCCTCTTCGGCGCCCACTCGACGATCAAGACCAAGCCAGCAGCACCGGCTGAAAAACCGAGTGAAGATGCTGGCACTGTCCGGTACTCATCACACTCTTCAAAAGAGACCTGCTGCAGTTTTCGCTCGCCGTGGCCATGCATGTCGACTCAGGCCAGGCTGGGCGTTCTACGACTCAAGGCCATGCAAGGCTACCCTTCTGAGCATGTTCTCTTGCGAGTCCCGCCTTGCACGAAGTAGCTCGTGCACCAGCAGAATATGTGTTGCCGGCGACATCGGCGGTGCCAAGTTCACATCTTCGCAGGGGCACGAGACGAGACGCGACAAAGCCTGCAGAAACTACTGCTTTGACGACAATCTGCTGCAAAGACCGGATTATTCACATCATCTCTGCCTGGTAGGCCTCAAATGTCGCAAGAATCAAAAGGTTTCGGCTTGGGGGCACTGGCAGGTACAGACTAGTTTCAGTGCTTGCATGGGATGCTTGAATGCATTCATTGGCCTGTGGTCGAGAAGTTGCATTCTTGCAGGTGTCTAACGAGTTCGTTCGCAGACACATGTCTGCTGTGAGTTGCGATGTTCCAAGTTTTGGGCTGTTCCTTGTCATGATTGCAACCCTTTCACTCGCAAGCGCGTATCTGCAAGGAGTCGCGACCATCTGATCTGTTCCAATTTGCTTTGAAGGCTGGTTCTCGTCGAGATGCATATTGAAGTTGCTCCGGCCATATTGGTAAGTGGAGAAAACTTGTCAGACATTGGAGCACGCTGGGGTGGCAGTAGGAGTCTCTGTTAGCACCAAACAACGACGTGAACGCAGAAGTTAAGAGACATGATAATCAACTATCAACGACGATGCAGACGGCCGCGGCGTGAAGCCTCCGTTTACGTAGCTCGAAGTACAAGTGCACGGACAGCCCCCGCCTGATTCTGGATCGAGGATTACTAGATCAGCATGGCAGGGCCGCTTCTGGAAGCTCTGCTGAAAGCTTGAGACAGCAGAGCCTTTCCTGTCACACTCCAGGGTCAGTGTTCCCATATACTCACATATGACGAAAAGGACTGCCGGGCAAGGCTCTCAAACTGCAGCTTCCCGTCGAGACCGCTGACCGTCGTGTATCTCTGGAAGAAGGCACCTGGCCGTATGCGCGATTTAGACGAGTCTAGGTCCTTGCCTATAGTCGAAACCGTCTCCAAATGGCTGGAACACGCACTGAAGATCTCTGAGCTCTATCGGTGCCAGCTAGCGACTCAGGAGCGCAAGTACCGCCGCCAGTGGATTCTCTGAAAGGAGCTCCGGTGAGAAAGATCCTTGCCAAACATGTTCAAGCACGGTGGGACTGCACTACAGAATGGAACCTGACTGCAGCCGAGAAGCCACTTTGCTCCGCGCAAACATGCATTGCCAGCAGCATCCATGCCACTGTTGGCAGCGAGCCATCTTTCATGCGGGGAATTCGTCTCATCCTCGAGAGAAGCACTCGTTATCAGCTGCTCAGATCTGCTGTGTTTGGGCCGCAGTCCTCAACCACCATTTCAGGCAGCGCAGCGTCACAGTCAGCACTGGGACCTGCAGCACCTTTTCCACACACAACGGCACCTCCAAGCCGCCCAACGATTGCGGCCAGGCTGCAGTCGGAGGATTCGGAGGCACGGCACCGACATTCCGAAACCAGCTTACCTGTGGCGCTCGTGACGGATTCCGGTCGCCGCGAGAAGAACACTCTGCAATGCTGCTCGGAACGAGACAAGCCATGCTGAGAAGTTGCATGCTGGATGGAGTGGTGCGAGTTCAAGGCCAGATCGACCTTAGCGAAAAGAACTAAAGTAACTAAAGATTTTCTGGAAGAATCGGGGTAGTGCTGCACTCTGGACTATGACTCACCAAGGCACCAGGACCTGGCTGCCCGTCGTCACAGACAGAATGGGTATTCGGGCATCGTCAATGACCTGAAAAATGTGTAGCAAAAGGCGCAGAAAGGCGCAAGGCAAGCAATTTTCTACGCTGGATTTCTTCTGCACACGCAAAAGCATCGCTGGGACGCTCGCTAGCACGGTGTAGCCATCAGGGAATCCGGAGCAGTGACCTGAGGAATTTCATTCCTTTACTGGGAGTACACAAGCCGAAGAGCCAGCACTCTGCTTCTTTGTGCAGCCAGGTTGCTGTCGGAAACGAGTATGTCCCGGACCTGATCAGGGACGGCGCTCCCGATGCACAAAAGGAAACCCGCCGTCGGATGTAATTATCCGGCCTTCTTCAGAACAGCCACTGCATCTACTTGATGTGCGGGCGAGTGGGTAACGCACCTCGGCAAAGGCAAAGGGCAGGGCCTCACAGATCGCAGGGTTCCGATTCCAATCCGAAGTCTGGGACAAGCGCACGAGGTCCACATCGCTCCCGGGAGTCTCCAGAGCCAAAGCCAAGCTTCCCACCAGCGCCATCTCCTCAAGCCACCGCCGCTAGCACTCTGCTGGGATCATGGAGCCCTCGAATCCCTGGAAGGTAATCCTTGTAGTCGCTGTCCAGCGCCGTCCTGGGAGCCATGGCTGCGGCTCAACAACACAAATGAACACACGAACACGCACACGCTGCACATAGGCATTCGCAGCGTCCTGCATGCGGATTCCACCAGACTCACCCACTGCTGTTGCCACGGGCGCATGCCTGGGCATTGCGGGGTTTAGGGTTTAGGGTTTAGGGTTTAGGGTTTAGGGTTTAGGGTTTTAGTATGTATATGGTTTGAGTATTCACAGTACTATTCGTTTTTGATATAAGTATTAAGAGAAATAGTACTAGCATCAGTATGTATATTGGTATTCATATTTCTGGTAATATGAATATGAGTAGTAGTATTCGTAGGAACACAGATATTCGCAGTATTAACATTACTATGTGTATAANNTAAGTATTCGTGAGAGTATTAGTGTTCATGTTTAAAAGCAGTATTCGTGTAACTATTAGGAATATTTTTTAATACTAGTATTTAGATTAGTATTGAGATGAATACGAAAATACTTATTCGTAGGAATATTATCAATCTGGAAATAAATGTTAGTAAGAACTAATACTAACATTAATTTACATACTTAAATATTAATAAGAGTGCGAATATTCATACATGAGTATTAAGCATAATAAGAGTAAGAATAATTCGACTCG
>CAJNDV010035507.1:46567-68155 GCA_905221635.1 Symbiodinium sp. CCMP2456
ATTTTGGAAATCCGGAAAGTTAGGGGCGAGAATATTGGAAATTTTGGAATTGAGTTTGTGAGGGCTGATCGCCACCCATCCGATGACACACCATGCACATCTACTCAGTTGAGAGGGCATGGTCTGTCAACGGGGGGGGGCGACCATATATATATATCTCTCTCTCTCTCTCCCCATACTCACGGTGCCGCCAAGCTGCCCTGGCAGTAGCTATCCATGTAATTCAGCATCTCCTATCAATGAGCAGCCCCGACATGCCAAACGTGAATAGCAGAATCCCTCTAATACCTCTAACAAGCTGACCCCCATCGGCTGCCGTGCACGAAACTTGCTGGAGTTGCCTGCAGTTCGATCCAAGTCCGAATGGCTTGTCTCGTGGCACCATTCTTTTGCCGAGAAGTTGGCTTTAGTTTGGTGTGCTTCTTGGCTTTCCAGAGATTGGCAACGTCGGAAGTGGGGGAGCGCTGGACGGTGGGAACTGGGATGGGGAGCTCGACAAAAACAAAGCAGCAGGGTAGGGCAATTGGCAAGCAGGTCCGCGGAAGATGCTGAGGGCATTAAAATGAAGGAACCACATTGACCAGAGCGGTTCTGAACAAAGGCTGAAGTCCTCCTTTGTTTGGGGAGTCGGAGGCTGCATGAGGCTGGGCTGTGACACGGCCAGTCTGGGCCGTCCCCGAAAGAGTGCATCAGGGGCTCTGCAGGTGCCCTCTCGGCATGCATACAGCACCTCGAAGCTCAAGCAACGCGTGGTCTGGATTTCCTACGTTGTTGGCTCTGGGCGATCGCGTGGCTACTAGTACCACCACACTATACAGCCGACCCCGCGGCTCCGACGGAACCACAAAGTACTGACATCAGATCCCGAGGATGCAATCTTGCTAGCGCAATGGTCAAAGCCCCGTTCCTGCAGGTACTGCAATCCGCCGCAGCAACAAGGAGGACTTTCAGGAGAAAGCGCTGCGAGCTCGACTTGAGCGTGACCTTTCTGCACCTCGCGGAGGTCTGCACAATAGCTTTGTCTCGCTGCTGTGGCATTCAATGTGATGCCTCGGATGCAGATCTTCTGGCTCCAGCAAGATCTGCGAAAGGCAATAAGCCGTTGGAGTGGCAATCGACATTGCCATGGGCCTTGGTTCATCTGAACTCATTAACTCCACAACAGCTTGTCGACTTTGGATCTACTGCAGCCTTTCAATCAAAGCAAGCACGTTAGGTTGCCACAACGACTGAGGATCCTGCATCTTGCGACACCTCAATCCACATAAGACTCGAGTACAGCACGGCGCATGATCTGATATGCCAAGCTCTAGGGAAGCTGCACTGGAGTTGGAAGACTCCCCACTTTCGCCAGCTTCGCTCATAGCTGGTGAGGCGGTGCCTCAACGAACAGAGGGCAACTTAGCGAATCGGCACGATGCCGCTGCACCACTGCAGTCACTATTTCTGCCAAGCAGCTTATTACTGACTCACTGAGGTATCCGAAGTCAACGTGCCTTTCGCCCTCCTCCCAGAAGCCGAGTTTTGGTTCGTCTTTATGTGTGGAACAACTGCGCTGCACGAAGACTCCTTGGCCACATCCTCCTTCTTGCAATCCGCTTGTGTCCGCATGGAGGCAAGGCCTTCCTCGAGTGCCATGCCACTCGAAGCTAAATCTAAGACTCTAGTGTCCAACTCGCCCCCAGGCAGCACTCAGGATCCCTTCTCCGCTTCAGGGGTTGATGCCACTAAATGCGCGACACTGCCCGACTCTGCTCTTCTTCCGAGGAGGAGTTGCGATTGTGGACTTTGACCATATCAGCCCGGGATCTTTCACGTCTGCATCGCAGCCCTTCCTGAGATATGTGCCATGTGCCGGAAGACTGCACTTCTCAGGTTGTTGTGCGCTCTATAATTTCGCCAGACTTGTTGCAGACGGGAATCGGCGATGCTGGATTCCTCTCCTTCTCCACCGCATGGTGCTCGATTCCTTTCGATTCAGGTGTTCACGAGCCAGCATTTACCCCCGGGCACAGATGCATCTTGAAGTTTACAAGCTCAATTATTCAAGCATCGATCGTTTGCAGCTGTTCCCACAGCCATCGCTCTGAGGGAGAGTAAATGTGAGTGTAAGTCTGTCGTGGTTCGCATTCCCGGGCCGTGCAACAACAACACCACAGGACGATGGCAACGTCTACATAAGCGGGTAGAGATTGGTTGTAAGTTGTGACTATCCCTGGAATGTCTTAGGAGGCTGGATGTTGTCCGAGTGGTTGGATGCCAGCATTTCTTTTGCATGCATCGAAGGCTATCTTGCTCCACAAGCTGCCAACGGACAGCCAACTCGCAACTGCAAAGGATCGGATCGTCATCACAGCTTTCGACACAGACACCCTGCCACACGAACACCGAGTATGCTCAGAACATGCACAACTTAGAGATCCATGCAAAAAGTGGCGCAACAAGCGAGGAGAAGTGCAAGCGCGGCGCACTTCTTCTTTGGTCCGGCGGGGGCGGGCCCCTGAGCATGGAAGTTGATCCTCCTCCGCTCCTCCCACGATTCTCGTCGCAAGGGTGCCTTCGGCAGCCCCTACCTCGCACGTGGCCTGGAGGTCTGGCTGCGGCCTTTTCGGAAGCCGCAGCCGGAGGTCCAGCCACCAAATGCCGCCAACAAGCCAGAGCTGATGTCATCTTAAGAGATAGAAGGGCACTTCTAAATAAAGCGGCTGGCTGCCGGGCTTGCCGTTCGTGGGCTGGATGCAGCAGTTCGTGGAGTCGTCCCGGGCGTGTGCAGCTTTGCAGTGGGTGCAGCCAGCCTGGGCACGCTGGCACTGGGTGCACTGGACTCCGTCTCCTCCGAGTCCTCGGACTCCCTCTCCGTCTCGCCTCCAAAGACACTGAAGCCGTAGGATTGCGGCGCTGACGGTGGCGGCCGCTGAACCGGCTGTGCCAGCTGCCCTGGCTGCCCTGGCTGCCCTGGCCTGGAGGAGGGGCGTTGTTGGAGCGCTTGCCTCAGGCTCGTCTGGTTGGTCTCAACTTGGCGCTGCAAGTTGGCCACATTTGCGCCCTCCTCTCCGAGAATCGCTTCAACAGCCTTTTGCTGGTTGCGCAGAGCCAGCTGAAGCTGCTGGATCGCTTGCTTCTGAGACTCGATGATTGTCTCGTTTCTCGTTCTGATGATTGATGCCTGCTCCAGCTTATCACTTAAGACATCAATGTCCATGGTCAACTGGCTGCGAGCTTCCTCAGACATGACAAGCTGCTTCTCAAGCGCTTCAATGCGACGAGCCTTCTCTTTTAGCTCGGCTATATGGTGGCACTTGGACGAGTAATTCCGAACTGTCTCTGGATGGCCGGACACGTTAAGTGGCACAGAGCGCTGCCGAAATGTGCCGATCCTATCATCTTCTCGCGCCCGCAACCTGTCTTGTATGCTTCCAGCAAACATGGCTGATCCCGACTCCGGACGGTCTGCGAGTGAGGCTTTGTGATGTGAAACTTGAGCCCGAGCACAACCATGCCCTCCGACCTTGCCATTCCGGCGCGGGTCACAAATATGCCTGGACTGCTAAGCTCTATTTTCCTCATCTTGTCTGCGTGTGAAAATGACAGACGCGGAACAAGAAGAGAAGGGTGAAACGCTTTGACAATGCTTTGCAACGCAACTCGGATGAGCTCGGCTAACGGTCTGAAGTTCTCATGTTGCTTGTCATGAAGAGCATGAAGCTCCGAAATTCCAGGGTGGCAACTGCGAGATTCAGCTGGCGCAGGACTCTTTCGTCATCCCAGCTTCAGTTTTTGCAGCTTTCGTTCAGTCTCCTGTGGCGCGTGTCAACCCTGTTTGTCAGAGCTTGGGTACAAGGGCTATGCCGGGAAACTATCCCGCCACTCGCAGCTCCTCCAGCCGCGACAGATTGGAGGCCATGCCCACTGCCTGGAGAGGATGCGTCAATCGAAGACCATGCCGGTGTCAAACACATGCACTGCATCCAGCCTCCAATTGCGCCAAAGTCTTGGCCATCGATGGTGGCCCCGGCATTCCGGCGTTTCCCCTGAGAAAGCATCGAGTAAAATTGAGCAAGAAAACAATATAAAGGTCTTGCTTTCATTCGCCTTACGTGTCATGGTTTCGAAGTGCGGCGCACATCTCAGAAGGGAATTGAGCTGGAGATGCTTCCTTTTCAAAGGGTACAGTACAGTATGTCGAGCCGGCAGCGCAAAGAAGTAGCTTGCTATTTCGGAGGCACAGGTCTGAAGCCTACAGTACCCCGTAACGAAGATGAGCTTCGAAGGTCATTGAGGTGTCATTCTGTCGCGAGGCCGTGGGAGCACGCGAGGCTGACTCTAGACGAAATCCCGCAAGCTCAGGCTGACATCTAATGCCACAAAGAACCAAGCCCCGCGAAACCGAAGAACCAGAGCGGAACGTGCATGCTAAGATTCCGAAAGAACTGAAAGCATCCTTCTGTTGAAGGAGAACAGATGCTTCCAGGAGTTCGAGGGCTTCGGAGTGGCGACGGGCTGGTGTTCCGAAGGAATCGCGCGGTTTGTTTGCTCTCTCCTGCCACCTCAAAGAGTATGCTTCGATTGAGGAATAGCTGTGCTGTTACATGTGTAAGGAACGCTCAATTCCGGGTTCTGCACGAGAAGAAGCAGCTCACTCTGCAGAAAGCCACTTGTACGTCACGACATGAGAGCTTTAAGTGCAGCGAACGGAACCAACGGAAGATGTTGCGTCGCGCTTTGCTGGGGGCCCGGCCACAGGACATCTGGATGGTGACTAACCGCATGTCTCGAGACCGCCTTGAAATGCAAGCACACGAAGCCACGCCGAGCTGACAGACAAATTGTCTCCAACATCACGACGTCCTTTGCTAGAGTGGGACATGGTTGAAGTCTGCCGGGTCCCGTAAGTATCGCTCAGTGCGATGCCGTTGGCAGATGAGGATTCAGCTCCGCGGCTTCCATCCTTGCAGGAAGAGCTACGAGGCTACGACAGGCGGTTCTCTGGGCGCAGGCGCCTCTGTGAAGAAGGCAGCTCCTGACCTCAGCAAAGACTTTTCCTTTCCGAGGAGAGCGTGGCTGAGCCATGCTGAGCCATGCCGAGCCGCTGAGCGCCCGGCCGTCCAAGCCAAATCTCTGCCGGTCTTCGAGAGAGAGGCTGCTCCTCGAAGAGCACAATGCGTCGCATCGCTCGCATGCGTAGACTTCGACGCATCCGACGCATCCGACGCCGAGAGCCCCGCCAGGCCGGAGCCTGGGCCGCCTCAGCCTCCCTTTCGGTCTCTGCCTCGACAGAGAGGACAGGACTCAAGGAACACACTCCGCGGGACTTTAAAGACCAGTCTTTGTCGGACGGGTTGCAGGTGTTGGAGGCTGCGATTGCCATGCCCACTCCCCTGGAAGCTCGCCGCTCCGCGCCTGCGTCAGGAGAGCTGGGCCTACGCCCATGCTTACACGGACTCGGCTTCTGCGATTCCATTCCAGTCCCTTCCCAAGCCGTATTCCCCCAGTTGTTCGGGCGGCCTGCGCATTCCTTGACGGCTTCACGGCTTCACAAAGCAACCCCGGCAACCTGGCCTGCGGGTTCTCCGCCACAGTGGGTTCGGATCTTCGGCTTTGCGACTGCAGTGAAGGCAGGCTTAGATGCACTGCAAAGAAATGCAAACCGAGCTTCATGCAACATCCGATCGACCGCAAATAAGTACTGCATGTCGTCAACGTCTTTTTTCTGCTTCTGCCGGCAATATGCAGATGCACGCCGTTGAAAAATCTGCTTGCCTTTGGCAAGAGACACTCTAAAAGAGCCATGTGTTGGTGTAATCCGATCCCCATGTAAACAGCACCGGCCCTTCGGCTACATCGACCTTGCCAGCCCTGCACTCAACTAGCCTGCCGCCGGACGGTCTCACTGAGGCATTCTTGAATTCGGGCAAAGTAGTTGTCCTTCCAAGAACGCCCTGCCATCCCCACTTTGCAAGCTCAAATCTCAACCTCCATGTGTTCGCCAACGGCGGTGGTTCCAGTACCAATCACTCGCCTGCGCAAAGCGGAGAGATGCTTGGGTTGGGACTTTGAGACCTGAGGGCGAAGTCTGTGCCTGAGCTCGGCCAGCTCTGCCTCATCAAAGGAGCTCCAAATGTCGCCTCACCGGCGCAGGGAAAATTGAGGGGAAGTCCGGGGAGATAAGCGCGACTTCTGACGAAGCACTTTGGAAGGAGAGCATCAAGGAGGAGCCGCCCTCCTGGCAGATCAAACAGAACAGTCGGAGTCGGCTGCCGGCTGCCGCCATTCCTCCTCTGTCTCGGACTTCGCTGCCTCGGCCTGGCGCCAGGCCGCTTCGGCGGTTGCAGATTCGAGCAGAGACGTCCTCGCGCCTCTTCGAGAGCGGCCTCCTGCAGCCCGGCCGTGCGACCGCGAACCTCTCACGGCGCTTTGCTCAAGGCACACGTCTGCCGAACACGCCCCCCTGGGTCGCGGACAATAAGTTCGCTTTTTTGTGGGTCCAGCTGCACACCGATTCCGGCATGGCGGAAGCCTGCAGGCTGGGACCAGGAACTATCCTGCGGTGGGCAGGATTGTGCAGAGAAGACAAGATGCGCACCCCAGAGACTTGTAGGCGGTACAGTCGGCACCACGTCGGATGTACTGAAGATGCGCCAGGCTCTTGGCACCTTTGCACTTGGAAATGTCGAAGGATTCCAAACGGACGAGAGCCGCCAAGCGCCCGAGAGATCCACGGATTCATCGTAAGCAGCCGCCACACGAGCGCTGCCAACTCGCGGTGCTCCAAATCTCAGGCGAAGCGCTCGGCCGGCAGAGAAGCATTTTCCGCTGCTAAGCCCCAGGCGTGCACGCGATGATCTCAGCGCCCCTGACAAGGACTGGACATTCCATATTCCCACAGCTTTCGACGGACTTCGGAAGCTGGCAGCCTGAGAGGAGTAGGCAGAATCTTCCCGACTTCACCTGCGCTGCCGAAGTCAGCGGGTAATCCGCCTGAGCTCGTAGGTTGCCGCCGGAAGATGCCAGAAACCGCTCCGAGTCCGCGGCGGATGGTGCGTGACACGTCGAGGGAAGCCAAGGTGGCCAAGGCGCCGCCTTGGCAGCGCGTCGCATCGCATCCCTCCCACCCAGCCAAGGCCCCCGGAGGCGGAAGGGGAGGGTTCCCCGCAGCCACTTCCTCCTTTTTGGGGGCCGGGCCAAGTGAATGCCCCGTGAAAATCACCTGCAAGAAAGCAACTCCGAACATCCACATGGACATGCTGGGAAATGCTGCTGCAGAACATCGCGGAACTATGAGGAACTGCAAAGTGCGAGCACCTCCCATCCTTCGCCATCTCCGAGACATCCCCTGGCTAAGACTGCGTGTAGAGCCTCCCGCACCTGAATGGCTGATCCATGCAGAGATGAGTCGGAGGAGCACAAAAACGGGACACGGTACCTTCCTTATGGGCAAGCTCCTTCCTAACAACTTTTATCCTGACCCGAGGCCTCGGCAAGATGTGAAACTTACAACGCCGGCTAACTGTAACTGAGCTGGCGTCGGAGTCATAGGCGCGAGAGAAGCCTTCATGCACCTTCCCGCAAGGAGCATTGAGACATCGCCGTGGGGCCCAGTCTATCATCCAACACAGGCATCATGCCAGCCTTGCCCAGGTCTCCGATCTCTCGAGGTATGGCCTATCGGACTTCGCCAGCGAGCAGGCAGCAGTTTGGGCTTCGGCCGCTCTAAGCTCAGGGCCGCAATGTCGGTGAGAACATCCCCAAAGTCGCAGGTGCCACGGAAGGCGACGACGATTCGCTTGCCGGCGAGGAGGCGCCAGACCTCCACAGCCGAAGTCTTCCATTGCTGGAAATGATAACGGCTTCATGAGTTCACGACCCAGCACTCGGTGTTAGTGCTGCCCGCTTCGAGATAGGCTAACCTCTTCGTCAAGCGCAAGGAAGACACTCCTACTACCCACGCGCCTTCTTCTTGCGTCTGCTGAGAGGCTGGCTGCTCGTAGTCGGCAAAAGACGTGCTACCAGCGGCCCCTTCAGAGAGGCACACTGCTGCTCTGGACACCACGCACCGTGGGCAGTGCCGAAGGCCTTCATCCATCACAGCCTGTTCGAGCATCCTCCAAGCTCCCTTGCGGACCGACCTGAGACGAGCAGACTAGCAAGCAGATGGTTGCCACTGGATGGAAATCCTGCAGAGTTCCGAACATGAGCTCCATCCCCTGCGCCAATCGGATCATGGCCTGCAGGAGACATCAAAGCAGTCCTAGGAGCCCTCAAGCCCGAAACTATCTCGGCCTGCTGCTTCGCCCGCTTCATAGCCACGTCCGCCTGATCTCTCAAAACGCTCAAGAAAGCCAAGGAGCGAGCCGAGATGTGGCAACGGCCTTCTGCCTCAAGGCCGCGCGGCCGTCTTCAGAGCTTGCTGCCTGCGCTCAGATCCACATCCGGGAATCTGTCAGGGTCTAGTTACGTGTCATGTCAAGTGTGGAAACCTCGCACCATTTGTGTGTTGCAACCGGTCATTCAGCAAGAAGCCTCCAGTCAGTGATCTTGTGTATGCATGCAATGTGGGAACTTCACCTTTCGTTATCCTTCTGTTATTGTCTGGAAGACTCGACAAATAGCTCTGATTAATGGAATATGTTACCACATAGCAGTGCTGATCGACTGCCTGCCAAACATCTTTGCGCTTCTCCATCGCACCGGCAAAGTCACCCTTCATCAACTCGTCGAATCCCGCAATCTCCCCAGCTCCAGACATGATGCCCGCACCCACTGCGGCAAAGAAGTCTCCTGCAACACAGGTGGTCACAGGTGGTTCAGGACAGCGTCTCACGGCAAAAACTACAACATGATCTGCAGCTTCTAGGCGACAAAGGAGCCCCGGCGCACATTAGTCTGCTCTGCCTTCGGCAAAACGTTCGTCCTGACAAAGTCTCTGCCGCAGTCGCGGCAGCACCCATGGCTCCCTCGAGCTGCGCCTCCAAACCACTTCAAGTTTCGAGCAGCACTGTCTTGGACGAATCCGAGGCACTGTTAGTCTGCCTTGCGGTCTGTGCCGAGGAAATTCTCAACCTCGCAGAAATTGATGACACCAGCAGATGAGCATCGGCCGACGCCAGGAGCGCAGCGGTGCTCCACCAACTTCCAGAGTCGTACACGGCTTTCTCGGCCGCTATGGACCTTCACCAGGTGCCCCCGTTTGGACTTGGTTCGGGTGCGAAGCGAGTTGATAAGTGTCTCACTTCTGCAGGCGTTTCTCCAGAGCTTCACGTCCTTTGCAAACCGCTGACAGGATGACAACACGATGCTACCATGCGCCTATTGACAGTGGGCTCCCTGAAGCTCAGTTAAGAAAGGCTCCTTCGCCAAGCCAGGGCAAACCTCTACCTCGAAGAGCGGCCTGCTACACTTACAGTGCTGCAGATTGCTGCAGGTCTCAGGGCTCACAGTGTCTCGCCTGCAGCTGATGCTCACTCAAGCGCTGAACGTCGGGCAGACGCACCTGCCACGTCTCTTCACGGCAGCTGCATTAACATTGATCCACGGTTCTCCATACCTCGGCCGGCACGTTGCTTCCGAACCTGTCAAAGCAAAACTCGAGATGACGGCAGCATGAAATGCTAAACTTGTGGTCTCGGCCTTTGTCGCCGTGCCCGGGCCTCCGAGACGTGCTTAAGCATCGGAAACTAAGCACACGGTCAAGGAGCAATTGACGGAACGCCTCAGGCGTGACGTCATCGAGCTGCTCATCGGCACCGGTGCTGTTGGCGGAATCCTGAACCGAAGCTCCGCACAGTGAGCTCTCAGGGGGCGCGTGTGCGTGCGGGGTCCTTGAGGATCCCTCACAAGTCAGAGGCATCACAGCTTTTACACTGCCGTTGTTCTCGTATTTCGCGGTCTGCTCGGTTTTTGAACAGTTGCAGTCACAGCCGGACTTTCGACAAAGGCTTACCCGCTGCGGTTGCTCGAAAAGACCTTCCTGAACAAGCCTTGCTGGCCGCAACTTACATGGTACAGCTACACTGTCTCATGCAAATGTCGAAAACAAGGGATGTGCCGTAAATGCTTGAGGCACAAATAAACCCCAAGAGGCGCATGAAGACCCACCTCAAGCAGATCGAAGGCATCGTACTCGAGCTGCAGCCGCACGCGGGACGGAGGCCGTTCCTTCCCGTCTTCCTGGAAGTAGCTCCACTGGAAGCACCACAGGGCTCAAGCAGGCATGTTCATGGAATGACACTGGACTGGCTAGGAATCCTCTACATCCTTCCTGAGGTCCTTCGGCAGCTCGAGTTCCACCTGAGAATTCCAACACTAGGCTGCCGCTGAGCATGCATCGATCTATTCTGAGGCATGGTACGCATAATTCTTTGAGCTTCTTCGACGCTGACCAGTCGGACATAGGAATGGATGCCCGGCCTGTCACAGGCGAAGGCAAAACATAACATCAAGCAGAAACTTTGGGGTACGAACTTATCAATCGCAGGGCGTTGATTGCCTAATCGTCGGTGCATGCAGTTCGTCGGGTCTCGGCCGGGGATTGCAATCTGCACAACAACATCATCTGCGGCCCTTGTCATTGTTTAAACATGTCGAAGCAGTCGACACCTGGTCTTCAATGAGTTAACTGGGCCAGTCTCTGTCATCCTGATAGAACTCGGTATCAATCCATGTACCAACCGGACGGACAAAGTGGCGGCCGTCACAAGCGAGGCGCACTTCGCCATTGCTTCGGAAGGGCCGTGGGAGTTGGGAGTTTACATACCGTCTGCAAGATATCTCCGGCCTATCACGGCAATGGTGCTGTTATCCAGCAGGCTGCGGGTGTGCACCTGTCACAGAGGATTTTTCAGCTTCGCTTGATTTCGTTTGGCCTGTTTCAACGAGGGCAGGGCCTCCACATGCAGGCAAGGGTCCTCTTTGCTGTCCTCCGCTCAGATGACGGATTTCGCCAGATCACATGGATTCAAGTCTGGTGACGCCTCTTCAGTCTCGCACTGAGACCCGGCAAACGCACCTCAGGCTGAGCATCAACTCCAAATTTACGCGGGAGGCTTGAGCAAATTACGAGACACCTGCAAGCACGCCATCGGAGAGCAACGTGCAGATGCAGAGAAGAGGCAGATTTCTTTACAAAATCGTCTTACTTGTGTATTCCGGTTTTGAGAAGTACTTCGGACAGCTGAGCCTGAGTCACCGACCTTTCGGCACATAAAGAAAAACCGAGTCGTCCTGCAATGTGCGTGCAGAGGGACACACATATGCACCCACGTCTATGCGTCCACATCCACATCGCAGTGTGACTAGTTGGCCACGGCAACTGGAGGAAAGGTAAGCGACATAATCACCATGTTCAGATGATCCCAACACACACACACACACACACGCGCGCGCGCATACACACAGTGGATCTTGACAGAGAGAGGTCTTACCGTGCAGATCTGTGCACGACGTTGCCATCTAGGAGCCCAGGATTGCCTCATCCAGCCACTGAGCTAGACCACTGAGAACTCCGCGTCTTACCCGGTTTCGCTGAAAGCCTTCAGATGGAGGGCGACATCGGGCAGCATCGTCTGGATAGTTTATCAGTTTATGCATCCGCTGTGAGGTACCTCGCAGACCACCAGCTGATGAACCAGAAGTTGTGCGAAAGAAAACCTGGCACCAGGCTTGGTACCAGTAGCCAGGATTTGGAGCATGCGCAGCTGAAGCGAGAATGGACTGCCGTGACCGCCCCGGCCATCGCCACGTTGCGCAGGCCTGCTTTGAGCACGAGAGCAGAGTCGATGCTTTGCCCGAGCCGCAGAGACGAAATGACTTGGCCAATTTTGCGACTCATTGCAATGCGAATCTTCGTTTCAGGACAGACTGAGACTCTTCCGGTGCCACAGAAAATTCCCTGCGCGCCTTCTGCACTTAACACTCGAACACGCAGAATCCCGCTGAAGGCATCGCGGACGAAACGAGTGGACAGGAGCACGACCTGCTCCACCATTGAAAGAGAATCGCTTGGGGAAGAATGCATGAACGGCGAGACTGCCTGCACCCCCTCCAAGCCGGTGCGGGTGCTGTCACCGGCGGACACCCAAACCTGAATGCTCAGGCTTTGCTCGTGGCGTTGCCGAAGTACGAGAGAGTGTGTAATTAAGCGAGAACAGGCCACCCCTTGTGCACGGTCGATCTCCGTGTACGAATCGAAGGAAAATCCGGCCATGACCTCGCGATTAGCAACAAAACATGCACAAAGACCACTCTTGTCCTTAATCGATTTGCCATGCCCCTGGCCATGCAGAGGTTCAAGTCTGGGAAATCGACGGGCGCATCCTATGAGTTGAAGGTGATTCTCAAAGCGCTCCAGCAGCAGCAGGATCACTGCTACTTCGCACAAGACCGGCCTGCCCTGATCCGTCGGATTCCCAGTCAGAGGCAGCGGCGGCTAAGGCGATGACCCGAAAGCCTTCAGACTTTGCGCGCAGCAAGAAGGCAGAAGGGCGGGTGCAGCGGGCGCTCCTCGCAACGACCTCCTGCGGCTCGGGAGGCCTAAACCCAAACCTCGTGCTGCCGTCAGCGCGGCGGCCTTGGCAAAAGCTGGAGTCGAGTGTTGGTTGCAACTCGTGGCCTCAAGCCCAGGCCCCAGACAGCCAGAATCCCTGGTTTCCCAATTCCTGCCTCGTCACAACATCTCCGCACTCACTATAACTAACATAAGCCAAGAAGAGCTGGGCTCCAGGCAAGGCTCGGATGTGCTTGCAACTTTGGCAGCACATGGACCGGACTCACAGAAGCCTCGACTGTGGCCGATTGTTGCCAGCGATTTGATCAGCTGATAAACAACTCTTGCCAGGCTGCCTGTGAGCGCAGACCAGGGGTGAGCGGGCCATACATAGTCCACTCAAGCTACAAATATAATGATGCTGTTGTTCTACACATTGTCAGATCTCCGAACGTCGTCTGCACCACTTGAGTAGGCTGGGCTCTGGCCCTGTAGGTGCTTCGAGAAGATGCCAAATGGCTTGCAGCAGGCACCGCAGTGGAACTGCACCAGCAAAACTTGTCAAGACGCGATCTGACTTGAAACTGAAGCCCCTGCCTGTACTTCAGAGGCCGAGGGAGGAGGAGTGGGAATCGCTTCGGATGGAGGAGGCGTAACTTCCAACCCGAATCGTCTCCGGTCCTGCACTGAAAGGAATCATGGACGAACCGACCTCTCCTGCTACCTTCGAGCAGCTCGATTCGCAAGCAGCGCGACAAAACGGAGACAGGAAAGAATCCAGTAGCAGAAAAGCATGACTCAGGAAGATGCAACAAGCCAAGCTGATTTTGACACAGGATTGAGAGTACAGGGTGTGGGTCCGAGCGACAACTGAATACAATTTCAGCGCCAGCACAACCCTGCTTCTGACCCGCCATCTCATTGCGATGCTTGTGGAAGGGAGGGAAGACAGTGCAAACTTCGACGCCGCGAGATTCAAACCAGCAGCTGCATGCCATCCTCGAATGACAACGTCGAGGCGTGCACTGGACCACCTCAGATCCGAGGGAAGCCAATTGATGTCACTGTGTCTCTGCGCCCGAACCTTAACATAGTCGGATAGTTTGAAATCGCGCACGCTTGTGTTCGCCTAGCCGTCCTGGCAATGAGGTCATCCTTTAACTCCAGATATGGAAGACAGAAAGGCAAGAATTCCTCTGGACCCCAAATCCAGAACTCCAGCGAATCTGAGGTTGTGGCCATCAAAGGCCTGTGCTCCTCGTAACCCAGGGCCAATGCAACTATTCGTGAGCCTTGCAAACCTGCTGAAAAGCGCGGTCCTTCCCCGTCGTCGCCCACATGGCCAGCCTGCCAGGTGCGAGGAGAGAGGCCACGCTTTGTTTCTTGCAAGGTGCGCCTGCGTCTGCTCCAGGTGGTCTCCTGAGATCCCAACAACGATGCAGCAGGGTCCACGCTCTTGGAACTGGCCTGGGCCTTGAGCCATGCTCTCGATCCTCACCGAATGCGATGCGATGCGAGCATATGCGAGCAACTGGGCAGCTCCCGACTGCTTGAAGGGCAGCGCTGAGGGACGAACGCCTGGACTTGTCGCTGCAGGCGCAGCAGGTGTACTGCCTGCCATCCATTGGCCATTCAAAGCTCCGACTTCCTAGCTGCTTAGCTGGCGTCTGCCGTGGCGCACGTGGTGCTATCAGAGCAACATGACATGAGCAACAGAGTTACAAGATGGTGCTCTTAGACAACAGCCACTTTTTACCGAGCGTCCTGGAACCGTTTCAAACCGAAGTTCGCGAAGCAGCCGGCCTGCTCGCGGGCAATTTCAGCAGCCTGAGTCATCGCGGCGACCTTGGACCCAGTGGCATCATCGGCATCTCACACTGAGCGAGCAGGCATCCCTACCTCTTTCCGCTTGATTTCCAAATACTCGAAGAGATCATCATCCGCCTCGAGGCCTGCAAGAGAGGATGCCAAGTGCCCAAACGATCGTTCAGTGGCCGAGCCTGTGCCTGACTCTTCGGTTCTGGAGGTGGCACCAGCATCGTCTGCCATGGCCGAAATGTCCCGATGTTGCACGGACTGCCTCTCCTCTGTGTTCCCTGCTCCTTGACATAGATGGGCTGAGCAAGTGACGGAAGTTACTCGCATGAAGGAGGCTTGAATTCTTGCGCTGACAGGCAAGCTGACAGCATGGCTGATCTCTGGTGGCCACTAAACTCCCGAGACGGGTCTTTACCTCCATGATCTCGCAACAGCTCGTCGGAAAGCTGCGGATTGTCGGACTGCTGGCACGTGCGCCTTTCTGGAATGCAGTCTGCAGCCTCCCACCACAAACCGCCCCTTCCATGTCTCAACGAGCAAGACCGGCCGAAAGCAGAACGAGTTGTGTACAAGCTGCTAATTGCTCAGTTTCGCAGCCCATGTGTCAACAGAAGCTAGAAAGGAAGCACACGCTGTATCCTAAGTCCCTTCCAGTCTGGATGCTGGCACGTCCAAAACTCCAACCTTGTATCGTTTCTTTGCTTCGCAATGATGAAGCCTCAGAGTCTGTCCGATGTTCATCTTCTGGTTGATCGCCATGTTCGGCCCCAGAACCAGAAGGCTCGAACCCTGTACATGGATTCTCGGAAAATCACGGACAATGCCATCCCTCACTGTACTTGCTACACAGCCCACGCGTTGCGACAAATGCACGCGTGTCGAAAGCTACGGGTCTTTGCCCTCCTGGCCACGTTGAGCCATCACTCAATATCGCTGTACCCATCAACAACCTCGTTTGGAAAGTCCAGTCTTGTACCATCTGCAAAGACGCAGGTGATCGTCCTTGGTCCAGCAACAACACCGAAGGCAAGCTGTGATCATAACATGAAAGACCCCACTGGAACCCACTGGCTGCATATTGAGGACCCCTAACAAGCATGTTCCCTTCTCCAACAGGGTCACGTCGACCGGAAGAGGACGTACACACACTGCAAGGTAGTTCTCGCACGATGTGCGAGAAGATCTAAAGCCCTAAGATCTGCATGCGAGCAACCTGTCGTTGTAGGCTTTTTCAATGATGCACTCCTGACGACCCGTGACGTCACATAGCAAAATAATGAGGCGCGAGAGCATAACTGCAAGAGGGCCTGCCCCCGGCGCGAGGCCTTTTCCGGCGTATAGCCGTTGAGGGACTGAGCCTCACGAACCGCTTCACTTTGATATCCAGGTCTTAGCTCTGAAGCTGGCTGGCACTTGTTTTGGTGTAAGCCAGGGGCGGGGAATCGCCCAAATGCTGCTCGAAAGGCTTTGTCGTTCTGGCGCAGAATGCATACGTTGTTGAGTTAGGACCCAAAAAAGGCCAGGCTCCTCAAGCAATCGCACCCGTTCTCCAGGCAGAATGAAGGCGCCACCTAATGCGGGAATCAACGTACTGACATCTCAGGAGCAGCTCTCGGGCAGCTTTTTTGTGAGGACGTCTTGCTAAAACCAATTTGAGAGATCCATGGCGCTGGCACTGGAGCCTTAAGGCTGGCAGCACCGGCATAAAAGTCCCGCACGTGTCAGCTTCTTATCGAAGCAACACAGCAGCTTCACGTCAAAAACTTCGCTGCTTCAGGCACTTCAAATGCCCTGCTTTGCACAGCTAAGCTGCACCTGTTCAAAGGATCTTGCATGGCGGGAGGCCACGGCCACCCTAAGCAAGTGAGCCTTGGCTCCAGCCTGGGCTATCCTCGGTCTCGAACATGAGTGGCACCAGATTCTGGTGCTTGATTCAGAAAAGATTAGCTGTCCGTGGAAACTTCCAGCCAGCAGCCAGAATCACCTTGACGACAACAAAAGGTCAGTCTCGATGTCTTTATTTCGCCACGCCAACAATTCTGACGGGTCACGCTCCTTGGGCAACTCGACCTGCTTCTCGCTCCAAGCACTCCCGCACCTCACGTCACGACTCATTCACATCCCTGGAGGTGCAACACCGCTCCAGGGACCGGGCATGGCTTTCGAAGCGCTCGGGATTCGCACCCGTCCACTGTTCAATGAGCTCTCCACCGGCTTCGCCACGCCGGAACATGAAGAAGGCAGGGGACACCTCGACAACAGTCCACCAAATCCGAGGACAGCAGATGCGAGAGAGGTCCCTTTACCGGACACGCCTTCACGCCCAGCTCTTTCGTGGAGAACTCCATTGCGCCAATTGTGCCATTTCCCACGAGCTCAACGAAGCGAATGTCACGGAACCTCGCTGAGCAAAACAACGTCACAAGTGCTACGCGAGCGTCAGCTTGGCCTCCTGAGCTTCGCCCTAGACACTGCAAGATGATCTTGAGCTATAAAAAGCATACGAGCAGCTCTTCCGAGTACTTTCGCCACTTGGGTTCAAAGGCACGGCAGCTCCGGCAAAAGGTGAAGGTCACCTAAGAACATGGCGTCGACGGACGCACAGTTCGATCTCTACTTGGCATCTTCAACCCTTCGTGGCCTTCAGGAGCACCAGCTGCCCGAGGTTCAATGGCGGATTGACCTCTGCGTGACCCCTCTGAGGGGGTGAGCAGATCTCTCTTTAGCTATTGAGAGCTTGGCATTCGTGATGATGCTTTGCCATGCCTTTGCGCTGGTAGTAACGACGCACCTGGCCTGCAGGATCATGCAGCATGCATGCAGTGCAGAACACAAACTGTCAGAGGAGCGCCTCCATGACGTGTTTCCGCCACCATGCCAAGAATTCGTTGAAGGACACTTCGCCATCGCGGGTGGTGTCGAGCTCCTCTACGAGCCTTAGAAGGGCATCATTAGGAGCCCGCTGAAGGCACAGCATCTGCCGGCTGCCGGTTAAGGCGCTTCTCCAACTCGCGTTCCAGTCCCAAAAGCGCCAAAGCTCTCTGCAGCTCCTCGAAAGGATCCAATGCCACTGCGGCTCTGCGTTTCGTCTGCTCTTCGCGTCTGCTCTTCGCTTGCGATCCAAGACTCATCAGGCTGAAGCCGTCTGTCTCCGTCCTCAGACACCCCAGAATGCCCCCATGCTCTCTCCAGCTTCTGCAACCAGGTTGCCACATCCATTTGATCAAAAATGGCCTTGTGTTGTGGCAGCACAGGTCTGCGTGCAGCGGTGCAGAACCCCTGACATGTCTCAGCCTGAGAGTCTAAACCTCAAAATCCATGCATCGCGCTCGCTTCGCCCTGGGGCCTCCAGCTGCACCTCCGACAGATGCTGCAAAATCTTGGAGTCATTCAGGACACCGTCCAAGGCTCGCCTCGCCTGTTGCGCAACATCGACTGGCTCTTCACACGACATCAACCCCGGGAATGCATGCTTGTGTCATGTGTGCCTGGCTGATCTGCAGTTCGAAGATGGCATCCAGGGCCATGCCACGCACAATGTTGACCTCCTCCTCTGCGGTGGCCACGACCATGTCTGCACCCCTGGCAGGGGCATCCAAGCTTGCTTCCCAGCACTTAAAGCATTCCGGCGTCCGATCACCACTCCACTCCGACAAGTCAACAAGGCACAGGGTGACAGGGTTGCTTGAGCGAATAAACTACTTTCCGGATGCCTACATCTTCAACTCACGAAACGAGCAGCAGAACCACAATGAGTTGCGCACTCTGCAACAGTGGTTGCTGGGCATGTTGCCTCTCGGCTGCCAACTCCTTCGTCTTTGCAAGGCATTCCGGCTTCATCAGTGCCTTCAACGGAAAAGTAAATTAGTACATGCATCTAAGACGTCTCGATGAGAGCAAACATGCAGTGTGCCTGAGAGATGGCTCGGTCGGTGCTCGCGATCCTCCCTGTTGGCACAAGGACCACCCGGTCCAATCCTAAGATCATGCGCACGGGACACAGGGCCGGCAGGCTGCCCTTGCATCTCTCCTGTGGGAACAGCTCCGGTGATTTCTGCGAGATAGTCGTCCAACAGTGATGCCCACTCGTCAAACGAATCGGATCCTGAATGGATGCAGGTCAGCTTGCAAATCTTGGCGTGTTCACTTAATATTCAGCGTCGGGGAGCTGATCTCACGAATTAACACAAAAATCCTCGCCTGGCGATGGAGGTACGAACTTGTATTCGCCTGCATCCTGGGCCATAAGGTTCATGTCAGGAGCCAGACATGTTTTGACTTCTTCAGTCACCAAGGCATACATTGCGATTTAAGGCGCACTGGGCAAGCTGGCCTGACGACTCCTTAGACCGTTGACATGCTCCATGCAAGCTCGTCTCCAGAATCGGTTCTGCGAGACTGAGGATATGCAAACTTTTTCAGGCCGCTGACAAAAGCAAAAGTGGCCGGCCCGTTCGGTAGAAGCAGCCAAGTGACGAGGTGTAGAGCTCGTTCAGCGGGGAGTTCCGCACCCTGCGGCCATCATTGAAGAGTACTGCACCGATGTTCCTGCCCAGCGTAATGACCTCAAAAAGGGGTGGAGCGATTGCTTGGACAAGTGAAGCGGCGTTCGAGGCATCCACCAGGATGGTCTTCTTTCCTGAGAGTGAGAGGGAATGAGGCCACCCGCTGACAGCATCACGCTTCCACTGCATCGGAGCAGCGCCAAACGTCTGTAGCTCTGCTGTCGCCCCAGACTAGCTCGTTGTATCCTGCGAGAATCTGCGAAGCAACGTTTGTCTCTAAGCCGATGGCATTCGCTCGGGTCCTGCTCCCACAGTGTGGATTTCCACATGGAAGAACGCCACCTGTCCTCGTTTGTTCAGTCCCCGCCGCAGCAGTTCTTGAACCTTGGCTTTCCGACAGCTGAGGCCTCGCTATGCGGAGACCAATGACCAAGCAAGCGCGTCTTGCAGCGAAGCCACTTTTGCTCTGCGAGTCTGATAATCTCCATCATTATCCTGACGACACTGTCTCTCAAAAGTTTCTGAAAACCCTGACACCTACGGCCTCGGTCAGGTTTTCCATCAGCGCCTGGCCAAAGTCTAGTCTAGACAGAGGACGAGGGAACTCCACATCTCAGTTCTGCCCGACCTTGGTGACGGAGCAGCCGATAACCTTGTTCCATCCAAAGTGCTTTCTGAGCTTCTGCAAAGTTCCTGTCAACACCCGAGCCCTGGTGTACCGTTGACTTAACGGAAAATACACACCAGGCGGAAGACACCAGCGCCTGTGATGGTCTCAATGTTTTTCTTCGTGTTGGGCCCAAGGTCATGCAGAATCCGGAAAGGCTCACCTTTCTAGATGGCCAATAGAACTAGACTGATCTCGACGGACACTGTCAGCCGTGGCACCACTTAGCTCCCCTGTCTGGACGTTCACAGGAGCCGCAATGCCCGAAGACTGCCGCAACTCCACTCCTAGAGCTTCCACCTGATCGAGTCCGAAGGGTCTGACGAACGAATCCGGCCACACTGCTCTCCTTGCCCCTGCTACTCAAGACAAACTCTTTGGCCAGCCTTCGGAAGCTCGGACACAGAGACCTCACTACAAAGACCCTGCAGCTCTCACCCTCAGGTTCAGTCGCACAACACGTCGACGAACTAATATTCTGGCGAGGCTCCAGGGCACCTGTCCTCGGGGCAGACACGTCAGTCAGGCAGGGATGTTCGGATGCCCCACGCCCCGCCAGAGACATAACACACGTAAATGTAACTAAATGTGTGTGCTACCACATACCAGAGACAGCTTCTACTCTGGTCGGCTACGCTGAATCCTATGTTGCAACGTCCGATATTGTAGTGCGTGTTGAAGCTGCTGTACCCGATCATGGTGCAGGATATACACATGTCACACATACATACCTACATACATACATACATACATACATACATACATACATACATACATACATACATACATACATAAATGCATACATAAATACATACATAAATACATACATACGTACATACATACATACATACATACATAAATACATACATACATACGTACATACATACATACACACATACGTACACCACAAGTGTATAATATATATATATATATAGATACTCTTTAGACGCATCTATGTATATTCTATTTGTCCTTGCATGGACTTCAGACAAGGAGCTCGTTGGGTGCCGCAGCCGCAGCCTTCACAGCTAGCAGGGTGGATCTAACACGAAGCCTTGCCCTGACTGCACACGTGTTACAAAGGACCCTGAGCTAGCCAGTGTCCGTTCCCTTTTCTTCCTGCTACTACTGGTATTCATACTGCTGCTGCTACTGCTGCTGCTGTTGCTTTCGACGCAACGTCTCGCAGGCTGGCACCGGATCACAGAGAAGCATGACATCGGAACATGAGTCCGGCTGTGGATACCAACTTAGCACATGGATCTTCGAACAAAGTCGGGCTCGACGCCCATTGTTTCTGTGCCTGTTCCTCGGGTCACGATTTTGTACACTATTCCACAGATGGTAACCAGGTTAAAGTCAGAGGAATAACCCTGCCTAGCCAAGACTGGCAGCCACAAGATCCCGCCGTACCTTGACCGCCAGAAGGCTTCTTCGCTTTCGTGGCATGTGCCCCGCGGCCATGGCTGCAGATGAGCAGAGAAGCGCCTGCAGCAGAAATTGACTCAGAGAACATAGCGGAACTGGTATAAACAAGGATTCTGACAGCAATCCCCTCACAGCTGCAAACGAGGAGCAACTTTCAACGTCGCCCTTGTCTGAGTCTGCGCCTGCCCAGTGGCAGTGGTGGAAGCCGTGGTCGTAGGAGTGGGCAGGCCCGCAGCAGCAGCCGCAGTTCACTAGTAGCAGTAGGAGCAGCAGTAGCACCAAAAGAGTTGGAATATGTAGTTGTAGTCGTAGTGGTCGTCGTCGTCGTTGTCGCACTAGTCGTAGTCGTAGTCGCAGTCGTTGTCGTAGCTGTAGTCGCGAACGTAGTAGTAGTAATGATAATCGTAATAATAATAAGAATAATAAAATAATAACAATCATAGTAGTAGTAGTAGTAGTAGTAGTAGTAGGAGCAGCAGTAGCAGTAGCAGTAGTAGCAGTACTAGTACTAGTACTAGTACTAGTACTAGTACTAGTACTAGTACTAGTACTTGTAGTAGTAGTAGTAGTAGTAGTAGCAGTAGTAATAGTAGTAGTAGTAGTAGTAGTAGTAGTAGCAGTCGTAGTTGTAGTAGTAGCAGTCGTAGTTGTAGTAGTAGCAGTCGTAGTAGTAGTCGTACTACTACTAC